>PGTU02013179.1:0-14542 GCA_002896215.2 Cicer echinospermum | reverse complement strand
ATATAAATTTAAGTCTTTAATTTTGAGCTGAATAAATGACAAAGAAAGTTAAGAGGATGACACATACAATTTTTATACTGATTCACCCAATGAAGGCTATGTCCAGTCCTCACACACTTGTGAGTTTTTACTAATGATCAAACTGATTAACCTCTCATAGAGGTTGATTACACTTTGTGTATTATTTAGCCTCACCAAGCTTACAACCTTGTTTCTTACAAGTTCTAACTATTTCCAAGTGTAACTTACGTGGAAATCACAAAGTGATATGAGTATGATGTTTCTCTTTACTTAAACACTTTCTAAAAAGATATTTCAAAGATCTAGTGTAGGATTATAGAAAGTATAAGGAGTGGATGGAAATTGCTCTTGATAGCTTTAAGAAACTTGCTCTTTTTATGCTATGTAGTTGTCTATCTTATGATGAAGTGTTCCTTACCTTTTATAGAGATCTTGAGATGCTCTTTCCAAGTGACAAATGCTTTATGACCGTTGGAATCTTCAATAAAAAAGTCCAAAGTCTTTCATCATATTTACGGAATTGCCATCCAACTGTCCTTGGACTGGTTTAGTCCATCCTCTTATAGGAGGTTCAAACCTCCTAGGAACATGGATGTGAGCTATCCTTTTCTTTTTCATTCTTTAAGACATGTAAAGGCTACATCTTTGTCTTGTTAGATACTGCCTTATTATAGGTTGATGTTGGGTCATTTTCAGCATGTGAGAGAGATGTGTTGGGTCGCTTTCAATGATGTTGACTATAGACTCATCCTCTAACCTAGTACAATCCGTCCTCGTACCTATTCAATCTGCTCTCTGAATTTTTTACTTCAAATG
The DNA here is from genome assembly GCA_002896215.2 of Cicer echinospermum. NCBI lineage: Eukaryota > Viridiplantae > Streptophyta > Magnoliopsida > Fabales > Fabaceae > Cicer > Cicer echinospermum. The sequence continues at coordinate 13,705 of PGTU02013179.1, read as the reverse complement.
CTTTATTTATTTATTTATTCTTTGCTACTGATTTGTCTTCTCTTTATGAATAAAAAACATTGTTTCATTGTGGATGAGTATTTTGCAACTTTGAAGGTTCATCCTCTTAGGAATTTATCCTCTTGTATGTTTATCCTCTAGATTTGAATCATATTTTTCTCCTTTTTATCTTAATGATTAATAACCTATTTTCTTATATGAATTCACTCAAAAGCACATATTAGTCATTAACCACAATCATAATCTTTTAAATAATTTGGTTATCATTTAAAAACCATTCGAGATAGATTTGTCTCAACAATCTCCCCTTTTGATGACAACAAAATTCTTTAGGATTATGATTTAAATTTAAAAAAATTTATGAGATAAAATGTTATGCTCCCCCTAAATCATATGTGTAAATTCTTTTAAATTTAAAAGTAATTACTCCCCCTAACATATGCCAAAGTTTGAAATAATAAAATTGAACCATAAAGAGACTCCATATTAATGGACTTGATATTACAAAATGGTGTTCAAAAGACATAGATATTAACTAGCATAACACGAGCGATTGAAATAGTGGGTTCAAAGTGACCTCTTAAGCCAAAAAGTGATAAATAGGATGATCATAATCTATCTCCCCCTGAATTTGTCAACCATAAGAAAATATTGGAAAGATCATTGCACCTATTTGGACAGTGAAAAATTCATAGAGGAGGACGAGGTTGAAGGACGAGGATGATCGGTTGAGGGAGTTGATTGTGTGGCAAGCATGAGGATTTACCTCCTCGGGATTCAAAAAATGGTTGGTGACCCACTCCAAGGGAGGGTAAATAATCAAAGTTTTGGAGTGATGAAAGTGGTTTGGATGTTGATCAAAGAATTTGAAGGATTTTTTGAGCCGTTGAAAAAGAGAGGGAATGTTGTTAGAAATTATTAGGGGTTATATGAAGGATTTGAGTTCAAAGAAGAAGTAGTTGTTTGCATTTAATGCTCATGGAAAAAGATGTGCGAGAGAGAGAGAGAGAGAACAACGAGAAACATGAACATAGGTCTTTCACTTCTGAATTTTTGGTCATTCCTTATATTGAAGGATATGTTGTTTTAAAATCTCAAAACTTAAGACAAGACGAAGAAAAATAAAGAATAGAAAAATAGAGAAATACAAAATTTCTTACCAATTTTATTTAGAGAACTGATGCACGGGTAACAACAAATAGTTTTCTAAAAAAAAATTCAAATTGATCCTCCTAAAGAGGTTTGGAATGTAACCGATGGAGATGGAGGAGTAGTAGTGGTTATGTGATTGGCTAGGCATGCATGGAGTGGCAATTGTGACAGCTCCCCATGATGTAGCTGTTGCACATTTATGACTGACGGGAGGTGAGGCGGAGGTGTGCTGTCAACAGTGGAAACGTGTGTATGCAGCATTGAAGTGGTTTCCAAAGTTGGACTTTTGTTTAACCACATAGGAGAATGGATCACATCTACAAGTTCTGTTGAAGAGATTCCTCATAGTGATCCTCTTCGTGGCTATCATACTCATTACTTGAATAGTCATCATAGAATGTTATCTGGAGCTTTATCAAAGAGTTTACATTTTCAGTTATAAGCTTGGTTCTAGCCATTTGTGTATGAAATGTGAAGGTAGATGGAGAAATAAAAATTGAAGGAGTTTTAAGTTGTAGGAGTTTGGAGTTTGAAATGTTGTTGACGCTAGAGGAAGAGGAAGGAGGCATATGAGGAAGTCGTTGAATAGGTTAATGATGATAGATAGACAGACTATGGGAATGGATGGCTGTAACGGTCATAAATAGTCGTATGCGCATTAATGTTGGACAAAAGCCAAGGAGTTGCACTAAAACAGGGGGATGACCAAGTAGAGGAGGAGCGTGCGCAAGCTTGACAGGTTTTGAAAAGAGTTTGTTTCACCAAAAGAAAAAAAAAAACATTATGGTATTTTTGATCCTTTGATTTTTAGAGGTTCTTTTAAAGATCAGATGTGATCATTTTAGAAAGAATTAGTTTGACCCAAGAAAAAACAAATACACATAAAAAAAAATGATTTTGAGTATGACCAAACATCATCAGAGTTTACTCATCCTCTTACAATAGAGGAGGATCCTCATAAATAAATAAAAATGTGATCCTAATTTTTTTATATGATCTCAAAAGAAAATTAAATAAAAACTAATAATAAATAATTTTCATTTAAATAACTCTAGAAAAATTTATGATGGAGATTCTTTTCAAGATATTTTTGAACCGATCCTCTTGGAGAGGTTTGGTAAGAATATCAGCCAACTAATTTTAAGTTTCAATGAAAACTAATTCTATGTCCCATTTTAGAACATGATCTCTAATAAAATGATGTTTGATTTCAATATTCTTAGATCTTGAATGTTATATGGGGTTTTTTTGAAAGATTAAAGGCACTGTGTATTATCACAGAGGATGGAATTTTGGCGTACTTTAGAAAGTAATCCTTAGTTGGTTCTATATCCATAGTAATGAGAGCAACATTGTACAACTGATACGTATTCGACCTCTGTGGTTGATAAAGCAATGGTATATTATTTTTGCATGACAAACTTATGAAGAGATTTACCAAGAATTGGCAAGCTCTACTTAGCTCTTCCTTTCAACTTTTGTCTCCCGCATAGTTAGCATCACAATAAGTTATGAAGTCAAGATTTGAGCATTTTTATACCAGATTCCAGGATTGGTAGTGCCAACAAGGTATCTAAAAATCCTCTTTTACTGCAGTAAGATGAGATTCTTTGGGGAGGATTGAACCTTGCACAAGACCAACTGCAAAGACTATGTCAGGTGTACTAGTTGTTTGTTGTAGCTAAAATATCACTAGAGGGGAGTTGAATAGGGATTTTGTTGTTTTAAAAAAGTTTGTATCACGTGTTTTGAAATGCTATCCTCTCTAAGAGATGTGAACCGAGGATGGTAATTTAAACCTTTAAATTTGAGTAAAAGAAAGAGAAAATATAGAGAATGACACACACAACTTTTATACATCTAGTTCACCAATTAAGCCTACGTCTAGTCCTCACACACTTGTGAGATTTTACTATGATCAAACTGATTAACCTCTCACAGAGGTTGATTAAACTTTGTGTATTCTTTAGCTTCACCAAGCTTACAATCTTGTTCTTTACAAGTTCAACTATTTCCAAGTGTAACTCACGGTGGAATTACAAAGTGATATGAGTATGATTGTTCTCTTTGCTTAAAAACTTTCTAAAAAGATATTTCAAAGATCTAGTGTAGGATTATAGAAAGTATAAAGAGAGGATGGAAATTGTTCTTGTATAGCTTTAAGATACTTGCTATTTTATGCAATGTTGTTGTGTGTTGATGATGAAGAGCATATTGCCTTTTATAGAGACTTTGAGATGCCCTTTCCAAGTGACAAATACATTAGGACCGTTGGGGTCTTTCCTCATATTGAAGGATTACCATCCGGCTGTCCTTGGACTGGTTCAGTCTATCTCTCTGAACGAGGTTCAAAACTCTAGGAACTTGGTCATGATCTGTCCTTTTCTTTTTCCATTCTTCAAGACATGTAAGGGCTACATATTTGTCTTGTTATCTACTGCCTTTTTGTAAGTTGATGTGGGTCGCTTTCAATGATGTTGACCATAGATCCATCTTCTAACCTAGTACAATTCTTCCTCGTACCTATTCAATCTTCCATCTGACTTCTTTATTTCAAATGCTTTATTTATTCATTCTTTAATACTGATTTGTCTTCTCTTTATGAATAAAAAAACATTTGTTTTGTGAGGATGATTATTTTGCATCTTTGAAGCTTCATCCTCTTAGGAGGTCATCCTCTCGTATTCCAATCCTCCAGAATTGAATCAAATTTTTCTCCTTTTTGTCTTAATGATTAATAACCTATTTCTTATATGAGTTCACTCAAAAGCACATATTAGTCATTAACCACAATCATAATCTTTAAAATAATTTTGTTATCATTAAAACCATTTGAGAAAGATTTTGTCTCAATAATCTCCCCTTTTTTGATGATGACAAATTCTTTAGATTATGATTTTTCTAATATGTAAGGAAGAACTAATTAAGCTCCCCTCAATCATACAAGTAATATTTTTGAAATTTTTTCCCTTTTAACATTCAAATTAAAGCAACTTTTGAAAATATGCAATATTGAGGTAAATAGAACTTTCATTGAACAAAGACATAATTGATTCAAAATGTTCCAACATATTACCAAAACATTAACAAAAACATATAACCAACATATTACTTTCAAAAAGTATGACCAAAATACTTCATAATTTTTGCCCCTGAATGAAGTCAGCAACAAAAGCAGTAAACAATAGAGTCTCTCGGTGGAGGATGAATCTTCAGACGATTAGCATGAGGATGATGATCAGGACAAAGGATGGTCGGGCTGGTAGCACAGAAGGATGATCATTAGGAGCAACAGAAGGAACCAAATGTTTGGTGACCCATTCAAGAATGAGGCGAAACTGAGCAATGGTATTTTGAAGTGAGCGAAATTGACAAGCAATTTCTTTGATCTTCCATATGAGTCTTTTAGAAGTTTCAACTGCTTCTGGTTCTGTTTTCCTTTTGCCCTCTTGATGGGCTTTGATTCTTTGGGTTAATCATTTACACTTGCACTTTGTTGTGCGAGCTTCCATCCTTATGTTTGGATGAGTAACAAAGTTGGAGCCAGGAAGGAGTCATGGAGCTAAAATGCTCAGGAACCTCTGCAAGAGGTTGGGAGGTTCTTCTAAGATTGGGGTAGATGTAACGGGTGCATTTTTTGGAGAAGGAGGAGCAGAATTCAAACTTACATGAGTTGGATTTGAGGAAATTTCAGTAGGAACATCTTCAGGAGGGCTCTTTGAGAGGGGTGATTGTAAGATGTATTCAGATCAAAGTATAGTTCTTCACCAACCTCCATTTGTGGTAGAGGATCATCTTCAAAGGCATCCTCAACTAGAGGAGCTGATCAATGGCAGGTTCAGGTTGAGGAGTTGTAGATGAGAGCAAGGAGTCTTTTCTTTCTTTGAAGCTGGTGGTGAAGTGGATTGATGATTTTTGTGAACAGGAGCTTTTGTAGTTGTCGTTTTCGAGAAAGTTTGCTTAGGAAGTTCCGAGTCGCATCTGTTTGACATTCTTTCATGGAAAAGGAATTGTTGAACTGAACAGATTGTTCATGATCAAGTGGAATGTTGAAAATTTTTTACAGATTTTGGTCAGAATTATTTCGTAAGGAGCTGATCGACCTAACACATCAACATTCAACATGAAAGAAAAGATTATGTTTCCCAGATGGAGGAGTGTTCTAGTCATTAGATGATGAAAGAAGCAGGATGTCAAGTTATGTGACCTTCTCAAAAGTTCCAGCCCTTGGCACAATAGAGTGCACACAAATATTATAAAGGATACGACACAGAGGGAGAAGATTTGAAGCTACTAGTGGTTTGGGAGAATTTATCAAAATGTTTTGGAAGACATAAGATCGAGAGATTTGATATTGAGAGTACCAAGTTTCAGAAAAACAGTAGGCTCTTCATCAAGAATGTCTAGAATTTGACACAGTGTTGTGGGTTAATCCATGTGAACCCTTTTGAGTATGATACTAAACCATAACTCCTTTAGATCCATTAGAGGCAGCGTAGAATGCTCTCACAAGTCGAGGTATTGGGGTTCATTTATGCGCAAGAAAGAAGTCCATCCCAACTGATCGAAGAACTTCTTCCATATTGAAACCACTTGTTTTAAATCAACAGGTCAATAAGCTTTTCGTTTACCACTGACTTGTTTTGCCATTTGGAGAATAATTTGTCTCCAAGACTGGAGAGTCATCATATGTGGCATGGTAGAAGATTTTTTGAAGGAGATGAGCGTTGTGTTTTACTAGGAGGTGACCTATTTTGGTGGATGGAGTTTTAGATTTTTTTTGGAGTGGGTACTTTGGAAATAGATTTTTCAGATGATGAATACGGGATGAACGAAGCAGAAATGGTTTCCTCAGAATCATCAGAGTTGACAACATGGACAATGTTGTCTTGAGGAAGCGTTTTTCTTGAAGAAACAACCCAGACATAATTCTGGGAGGATCTTATTATAGGTGTGAAGGAAGTGGTGTTGGATGAGGAAGGTTTCTTTGATTTTGGATAGAAGGTGGAGAAGTAATTTTTTCAGATTGCTGAGGAGGATAGGTTATGTTTGAAGGTTCACAAGGAGGAGAGACTACAACGTGATCTTCTACTTGATCATCAGATTTCATTGCTTGAATAATTGTTATGAATATTTTATGGATTCATGAGAGGAAATTTTACGCTTGGCAGTGCGTTTTGTACAAGCCATTTGTGAATTGGAGGAAAAAATGAAGAAGAAAGATATGATGAGTAAGAGGTTGGTTTTTGAAAGTTGCAACTGATACATGAAGGATAAATGAGATTTACGTAGAGGGAGGTTAGAGTTTGAAAAAAAATAACCGTTAGAGGAGGATGAACCCGTTGAATGTAGAGTAATGATGGTAGCTAAGATAGGCTAGGGAAAGGCAGTATTTGTTGGTATATATGACCTCGTAATAAGCGGAATATATCAGAATGTATCAGTTCTTTATGAAATTAAATCAATTTCATATACACAGCGGAAATTAAATTGTGGCATACAAGATTAGCAAGTTTTATTAGATTGATCTGAGATTAATCAAGATGCATACAAGTCAAATTAAAAGATTAAACATATTACTTATTACAGAATATGTTTAACATGCATCTAATTTAATCACATATACAGATATATCAAGATAGTAAATCAAAGGAGTTAAGGGTTAGAGAAGATTGCACCAAGAATTTATACTGGTTCAGTTGTCAACTTGACAACCTACATCCAGTCCTGCAAATCCAAACGGATTTCAGATTTTCTTCTCCAATAGAAAGAATCAATTACAGATTGTCCAGTTTCCTCCCCGAAACCTATCTATCTTAATGATCTCTTTTTCCTATTGATCACCCTCTGATCCTTGTAGATACTCAGCAACCTATCACAGAATCAAAGTACAACTCTTTCTTGTTGAGCACTCTCACCCAAGAAAGTAGTCACCAGTTTCTAGCTGGATTTTCTCGCTTTGTTTTTGTTTCAAAGAATTAACAGAATACAGAAAGAACAAAAAGTAGTCTTCAATCTTGGTCAAAATGGCTTCTCACAATTTTGGATATCAAAGATTTGTTTATGAGAATCCTTGTCTTTCAAGATCACTTTTCCAGCTATCTTTTTGATTGTTGATAATCCTCTTTTTCTCTTTGATCTGAAAAAGTAATCTCAATGTATTAACCAAGTGTTATTGTGTATCAAGAATATTCAATGTATATTTCAGATTGATATCATATATTATCATTCATGTTATTGAAAGACAGATTGAAGACAGTTTATATAGTTTCTGAAAAACACATTAATCAATCGATTTACCAATCGATTTCGTAAAGTGATAAACCAGTCTAATCGATTTGCCAATCGATTATCGTGTGTCTTGTTTTTCTTGAATCTTGAAACTATATAACCCAATCGATTACCAATCGATTCTTTAAACAACATTTCTCATGATTATGTTAAGACTGATATGAATCGATTTCGTAATCGATTGCAGATGTCATGTTCAAACTGAAACACATATCAATCGATTTCGTAATCGATTGTGTTAAGTCTTCATAATCGATTAACAAATACTTAAAATCGATTTGGTCACACGCTCAGAGTTCACTGGGTTTTCAAAAGGTTTTGTCAATCGATTTGCCAATCGATTGTGTTTGAGTCAGTGACTCAGCTATTTTAATACTAATCGACGTGCCAATCGATTTGTATGTATTTGTCTGAAAACGTTCTTACCTGGGATTTGGTTCAATCGATTTCCCAATCGATTTCGACCAAATTTAACTTGATTGAAATATTACAACATAGATTGTCCAATCGATTTGTATGTCACAGGAAAAGTTATTTTGCAAGTGATTTTTAAGTAATCGATTTGCCAATCGATTACCCTTAAAACTGGGTTTCCACTGTGACTTATCCAATCGATTTCCCAATCGATTTATTTCAATCAGGTTTACTTTGTGAATTGTATAATCGATTTGTCAATCGATTACCCTCAAAACTGGGGTGCCACTGACTTGTGCATTTTCAATTTCTAATTCAGTCAATCGATTGCCCAATCGATTATACCAACACAAACAGTTGTGTTTCCTTACACCCTTGTTATGAAATCGATTTCCCAATCGATTTGCTTTAGTCAAAAGTCAACTTTTGTTGATTTCTTGTGTTTCAAGCAACCTGTTCCAAGTGTGTAGGATTTGATTGTTGTTCCTGAAATCTTGCTCAATTCAAATATTAGATTTATCATGTATTGTATGAACATTGTTGAATTATTAATTATGTCAAAATTAGGAATCAAAGGATCAAAATCCAACAATCTCCCCCTTTTTGGCATAATTGACAATTCATACAATTGTAACTTGAGCCTTTTAAAACAACAAGCATAAGTGTATTATAAACAACATTATTAATTGTTATTAAGTAACAGAGCAAACTATATCATAAGTATCAAAGTAATAACAACATGCAGACAAACATCAACAATGCAACTGTCAAGTTATAATATCAAGTTATAATATTTCTCCCCCTTTGTCATTTAAGTCAAAAAGGTAGAAACAATTTCTCCCCCTATGTTAAAGAACATATGCATTGGGTTTGAAACATATAACACAGTGCATCAGAAACAATGAAGTTTACATGTATAAAGGCAAAATCAATCAATGCAATTAATGAGCAACTTAGATGATTAAGCCAAAAAAGATATAGCATTTATACAAATTCATCATATATCACAGAATTATGACAGGTCAAAGCAAAACAGTATGAAACCTAAGGGTCCTAATCACCTAGTGTGGGCTGGTCCTCACTAATATCTAAGGGAGAGGTTGAGACCGCTGTATTAACCTCAGCAGGTGTCTCCTCACCGTGAGTCTCAGGGTTAACTAGGGGGTTTGGGTTAGGTTCATCCGTAGCTTGTCGACCAATCTCTGCGACGTCTTCAAATGACAGTTTGATGCCGAGGTGTGTCTGAATCTCATCCACATTTTGAACAACTGAGTTCAAGGAGGCTTGCATAGTCCTTAGACGTGCTTCTACTCTGGACTGAAATTCCAACACTTTGGCATTGTGTGCCATCTGAGCTTCAATGAATTCCAAAATTCTGTTCACAAAATCAGGAGTAGCAGATTCAGTGACTGGTGGAGGCTGAGACTGAGGTTGAGGTTGGGGCTGGACAGGGTCAGCAGCTGCTTGAGGTCTTATCCATTTACCATGTAATCGCTTCAGTTGCATCTGATTCACTATCGATTCACCAAACACCAATGTCGTCTTAGCAGATTCCTCATTTCCAAATGAGACCTTGAAGTGTTTGAGAATTTTAGTTATCAACTGTGGATAAGGCAGCATCAGCTTGCTTTGAGATGCTTCCAACATGTGCCTTAGCACAATCCAACACCAGCTCATCCTTAACTCTTTGGATAAGCCCCACAACAGTATGATGTCCAACTTCTGGACTACTGCGTGATTTCCCGATCGTGGAACCAGCATACGCGTCAAAGCATACATCAACATCCTCTGTTGAACCTTCATCTGACCAATGGGTAGTGAAATCGATTCAACAAACCCATCAACCATCAGGTCTTTAACTGCGGTATGCCTATCAAGTGTTTCTTCCCAACCTTCATCGGCAGTGTCGGCTTCTGTGCTGCCATCAATAGATTTGCCGTAGAAAGGCAATCCAGATAAAGTTGAGAAATCATCAAAAAGTCATTGTAATCCTTTTTCCCTTAACTGAAGCAGTAAAACCTTCTTCAGTCATCTTAAATGTAGAATAAAACTCCCTGATCAGCCTTGGATAGCTGTCAAGTGTAGAAGACAGAAAACTTTCCAATCCATGAAACCTGAGGTGATTTTGAAAAGTAAATTCCACAACATCAAAATATTCAAAATCCATGGTTCTAGCTTCATGAATTTTCCTTTTTGCGAAGTCTGTAGACAAAGATGGTTGTACCTCCTTTCCTTTGGTGCAGAGACCTTCTTAGGAGGTGGAGAAGAAGTAGGCTTCTTCTTCCTTTTCTGAGTAATTACTTTCATGGCATCAACCATGAGCTTTTCAGTAGGGGGCTCTTTGCGTTTCTTCGACTTTTCCTGGATTGGGGCAGGAGCTTTTCCTTTATCTTTTGCAAGTATTTTGTGAGTTGGGATGGGTACTCTTTTTGTTAAAGTTGGAGGTGGTGATGGTGTTTCACTGGTGGAAGAGGATGATGATGAGATGGAGTGCGTGCTTGAGTCTGTTTTACTCGGGCCATATCAACAATTTTGTGTAGATTCGAAGTAGGTAGAGTGTAGAAAGCAGATCCAAACAAATGCAGAGACAGAAGAATGAAGAACACAAGAGAAAAGCAGAGAAAATCTGGAAAACAAAGTGCAGAAATTGATTTAGAACTGTTCCTTTTATACTCTTGACCTAGTAAATCGATTTCCCAATCGATTAGGTTACCGTTGCTGGGAATCCTCAATCGATTCAGTAATGATGAAGTGCCAACGGCTAGTAACCTTGAGTAACGGTCATATTTCAAATCGATGTTCAAATCGAATTCCTGTTTTACTTAATCGATTCCCAAATCGATTGTCTAAAGATTGAACACTTAGCTAATCGATTTCCAAATCGATGCTCGTGAAGGTTAAAAAAAATTTTCTGAAATTTTGAATCCTGGGCTAACGTAATCGATTCCCAAATCGATTTTATAAACCTTTTACCATGCTGGTAATCGATTTCCCAAATCGATTTAACTGGAAAACATTACTGAAAAAAATACCAGAATCAACAAAACTTATACTTCACTAGGATCAATGATCCCTAGTTTCATCCTTATGTTCAAAAAAACTTTCCTTTGGCAATGCTTTTGTGAAGATATCACTAATTGTTCTGTAGTGTTCACATACTCAAGTTTGATAACTCCATTCTGAAAGTGGTCTCTATTGAAGTGATGCCTTACCTCAATGTGTTTTGTCCTTGAATGCATTACTGGGTTCTTGGTTATGCTGATAGCACTTGTGTTATCACACATGATCGGCACTGTTCCCAAATCGACACCGAAGTCCATTAAATGCTGTTTCATCCACAAGATTTGAGCACAACAGCTCCCAGCTGCTATGTATTCAGCTTCTGCAGTAGACAATGCAAATACTTGTTTGCTTCTTACTGAACCAAGACACTAGAGAATTACCAAGCAAATGACATGTTCCTGAAGTACTCTTTCTGTCAAGTTTACAACCAGCAAAGTCTGAGTCTGAATAACCAACCAAAGTACATGTTGAACCTTTTGGATACCACAAACCAAGACTTTTAGTACCTACCAAGTATCTGAAAATTCTCTTTACTGCACTGAGGTGAGATTCCTTCGGATTCGATTGATATCTTGCACACATACAAACACTGAACATAATATCTGGTCGGCTTGCTGTAAGGTAGAGCAGAGATCCAATCATACCACGAAATCTAGTGACATCTACAGGCTTACCCTTCTCATCTCGGTCTAAGAAATTTCCTTGACTCATGGGTGTATCAATGGACTTAAGTTTATCAAAGTTAAATTTCTTTATCAAATCAGAACAATATTTGGATTGACTAATGAAAATGCCTTGCTTGCTTTGGTTAATTTGAAATCCCAAGAAATATGACAGTTCACCCATCATTGACATTTCAAATTTACCTTTCATTAAGTTTTCAAATTTCTTGCAAAGTTTATCATTTGTTGATCCAAATATGATGTCATCAACATAAAATTTGGACCAGAAAGATGTCATTTTCAGTAGTTTTTGTAAAGAGTGTCTTTATCAACATTTCCTCTTGAAAAATTTTGTTGAATGAGGAAAGTGCTGAGTTTCTCATACCAAGCTCTTGGAGCTTGTTTCAACCCATAGAGGGCCTTTGAGAGTTTATACACATGGTTAGGCAAATCAGGATTTTCAAAACCAGGTGTTTGACTAACAAAGACTTCCTCTTGGAGGTCTCCATTGAGAAAGGCACTCTTCACATCCATTTGATATAGATTGAAGTCCATGATACATGCATAAGCCAATAAAATTCTTATGGCTTCTAGTCTAGCTACTGGGCATAGGTCTCATCAAAGTCTATCATTCCTCCTCTTGACTATAACCTTTGCAACTAATCTGGCTTTATTCCTAGTTATCACACCATTCTCATCTAACTTATTTCTGAACACCCACCTAGTTCCTATAACATGCTTACCCTCTGGCCTAGGTAACCAAGTTCCACACCTTGTTTTCTCTCAAACTGGTTTAACTCCTCTTGCATAGCAAGTATCCACTCACTATCTAAAAAGGGCTTCCTTAATGTTCTTAGGTTCAATATGAGATACAAAGGCTGTAAAGTTACAAAACTGACTAAGGCTTCTCCTAGTTGCAACACCTTTTAGAGATATCGCCTATAATGTTGTCTAAAGGGTGGTTTCGGTTGAACTTCCATTCCTTAGCAACTCACAGGTTTCTATAGGTTCTACAGGGTCTGCACTAGTTGGGAGGTCAGCTATAGGTTGTTCTAGTGGTTTAGATTCTACAACATCATCCAAAATTTCAATAACCTTAGACGGAGTCTTGTTCAAGTTTTTCTGTAAAAGATTCATCAAACTTTTACATGAACTGACTCTTCTATGGTTTTTGTTCTTTGTTGTAGATTCTATAGGCCTTATAGTTTAGGAGTATCCAGAAGAATACCTTTCATCTGCTTAGGGTCAAACTTTCTAGTGTTCTTTGCCATTGTTCAACAAGCATTTACAACCAAAGATTCTAAGTAGGACAAGTTGGTTCTACCTTGTAAAGCTCATAGGGTGTTTTCCTAAGCAGGGGCCTAATGAGAACTCTATTCACACATGGGTGGCTGTACTAATTGCATCTGCCCCACAAATACTAGGTAGGTAGGAGTCCTTAAGCCATGGTCCTAGCTAATCTTATAAGGGATCTATTTTTCCTCTCCACTACCCGCATTCTGCTGTGGTGTCCTAGGGCTGAATAGATGTGGTGTGATTCATTTGGATTCCACAATAAAATTAGAAAAAGATCATTTTGGAATCACCTCTCATGATCACTTTTTATTGAAACAATTTTCAATCATTCTTCATTTTGTACTTTAACCCAGCAAACTTTGAAAACAGAGAATGTATCAACTTTTTATGAGCTAAAAATAGATCCATGTGAATCTAGAATAATCACACCAGCACATATAGCAACAGGTTTCAACACCTAAACTATCTTGGCAGAGTCCGTAAAAGGTCCATGTGATAGTTGATAAAAATCTATTTGTTCTAAGCAAGTCTAAGAGGGATGGAGTCTTAACCATTTACTTTTCTCACATGCATAAATAGTATCTTTAGGAACTCCTATTTGTAGACCTAAGACTAACTATTTGCTGACAAGTTTATTCAAATGATTTATGTGTATATGAGCAATTCTTTTATGCCAAAGCCATGTTTCATTTGAGTTGGATAACAAGCAGCATACAACACTAGGTACAGAATTGAAATCCAACATGTAAATGTTGTTGATTCTGTCCCCAATTAGCTTTATGTGTTTGTCATCTTTATGCTCAATAATGCAAGATTGTGATGAAAAA
>PGTU02013173.1:0-23198 GCA_002896215.2 Cicer echinospermum | reverse complement strand
TGATACGCTAAAGCGCTTCCTTTTACAGCGCTTTTTTTGACAAGCGCTGTAAAAGCCTTATAACGTGATGCGCAACGTTATATGACCTACTACAGCGCTTGTTTTACAGCGCTTTGAATCAAAAGCGCTGTAATAGGTTCCGTTATTTTTAAAATATAATTACAACAGCGCTTGTGTTTAGCAAGCGCTGTAAAATGGGCGCTGTTAAATGTCATTTCTGGCGTAGTGATAATAATAATAATAATATTCTCTATATATTATACAATTTTAAATTTTAAAATTCTAATTATTTCTAATCTTTGATTTTAGGATGTTATATTTACTCTCATTCTTAACGAAATTTCATCCTCGAAATTTACGTCGATCTAAATAAAACTAAAACGACACAGCTAGTGCCCCACAAAGAAGCTTATGTATATGCAACACTGGCAAGATTTGAATACTAACGTATGACTTCTTCTTCTAGCTCCCAAATAGCCTCGTTTGAGGTTAATCCTTCCCATACCACCTTACTAACGGGATCACCTTATTCCTTTGGTACTCTTGCCAATAATCTGAGTAGATCTAGGCTTAACGATTAAATCAGCTTTCAATTGAACTAACTCAATAGCTATCACATGTGAATTATCCAACACATATGTTCGCAATTGAGAAACATGGAATGCTTGGTGAAGGTTAGATAACCGTGACTCTCTTTAGAATTTGACTTTCATTGACCCATGAAACAAGAGTTTTTTCTTTTTTTTTTTTTTTTTGTTTACTTTCATTAACCTTCTCACCCCTAGTTTTAGAAGTGACTCTCAAGAATATGTGTCCCTTTTTGAAATTCCAATGATTTTCTTCTCTCGTCAGCACAACTCTTTTGCCTACTTTGTGTTATATGCATCCTTTCCCTAATTAGTTGAACTCTACTAGTTGTCTCTTGCACTAAGTCAAGTCCTAACAAAGGCTTCTCATCAACTTCACACTAATACAAAGGGGACATACACTTTCTTCCATAAAGATCCTCATATAGTTTCATACCTATACTAAAGCGATAATCGTTGTTATAAAAATATTTTAGTAAAGTGTCCAACTTCCACCTTCATCTAAAACACAAACTCTAAGCATATCTTCAAGAGTTTGAATTGTTATCTTTGATTGACCATCAGTCTTTGGATAGTAATTTGTGCTAAATCTCAGTCTAGTAGCAACAGCTCTCTGAAAAGCTTTCCAAAATCTATAGGTAAACACTGGATCCCGATATGATACTATAGATGTGAGTATACGGTGTAACTTTATATTATCTCCTTAATGTAGAGGTCGCTAGTCTATCTAAATTATAGCTAGGTTGCTTTAATTGGTAGAAATGAGTTGATTCGGTCAATCTGTCGTAAAGTAGTGAAGTCTTGACTATATGTTTTTAAGTTATGAAAGAGCTGCAAAACTTGAATGTATATTTAACTTGATGCATTCATATATTAACGTAGCATCTTTATCAATGTTGTCAAAATTGCTCTAAAATCGTGAAATTATAAGATTTTAAGATTTTGCTCTCCCTCAACAATCTGTGACGGAACCAAAATCTCTTTTTCACTGAATCGCGTGGAATTGCAAGAAAAATCGTTGAAATTGTGAGATCCTGGGATCACTGGTGAGTTCACGGTGACCTATTTTGCCTGTTTTGGACGCGTTCAGGTTCGGATTTGTTGACCTGGTATGTGCTACTGCTACCGTCTTCCAAGAGATACGACGTTGTTTTGTTTTAAATTGAATTAGGTTAAAAAGTAGAATAATTCACATTTGGGATTTCAATAGTTTTAGGTCCATGTGTTAGAATCATTTAATAAGCTCTTTTTGTTATGGGAAAAGAGCTAAAAGTTTGAAAAAACACCCAACAAAAATTTAAAAAAACCTATAACTAATATATATCAATTATATCTATTTTAGTGTATTTTGTTATTTAAGTAACATCTTAGGATTTTTGTTACTATTCTATGTTCTACGATCTTGCATTCCCCTTCCAGTTTTAGGTAAAATCTCAATATTGAGAACACTACTTTTTATAGATGTGAAATTAAAGTTATGTGCATATGTAGAATGTGAATTGAGTAGATAATACTCTTATGTTATGATCAAATATGTACTATATTATTATTATTACTAATATATATATATAATTTATTATAGCTAAATGAAATCTCTGTTTATATACGACGGGCACAAAGGTAAGTGGGGCACCAATTAGGGAATTAATTATGTTCAACTTTATTAAAAGAGGTTACTCAAGATGAGAGTATTGAGTAAAACTAATGTAGTCTTTATGATATACTTGTTAGGTAGAGTTTAAGTCATTACATTACTCAGGTTTAGTGGCTTAAATTATTTGAATGAATTAAGGCTAGAAGTAGAAGGGGTATTTGTGAATGACTTTCAAAGAAAGACTATTTAATTAAATTCAAGTATAGTTTATTGAGGGATTTTCCATGCTTACCACACTGACATGACTGAGAAACATCTGTAATAGTTTTTATTAAATCAGCGCTATTGCGTTTTATATTCACTATGTTGGAGTGATGCTTTCCGATTAACAAGTAAACATTGAAAGTACAAGGAACATCCGAATTGCTCATCAGTCATTCAATACATGAGTTGAAACCATACCACATCTTAAATTTGTTGAGACAAAATCACAAATTAATGTTTTGATGATAATAAAATAAAAATTAATTAAGACTTCTAATTATGATTCTAAGTGTTTTGTTGTTTAACATGTGTGTTTGAGTGTATTATTCAAATATAGGTATTAAGCATTTCAAGCAAAGATCATATTAGAAGAAGCAAGCTCATTCAAATAAACAAAGAACATTCTGACATAATTCTGGAAAAACGGAGATCGTTCTTCACATTTCTAAACTACCAAGAATGTTCAATGTTCTTAAATAAAAAGATTATTCATGGTTCATTCAATCTATTACCAGAATTTTACCAAGAATATACGAGGATCACATCAGTAAAAGAATCATTCCAAAAAACAAAGACAAAAGCTATGCATCATAATCAAACAAGCCAGATCATTCTCCAAGTTTGAGCAAGTAACAAGTAAGAATGTGACAAGCTTTATTGACACAGCAGCTGCATCTTTGACTAGCCTGCAGACCTGACATAAATCATAGAAACACTTCAAGACAGCTGTCAAAGAAGCTTAACCTCAACACCCCTTAAAACAACAACGAAGATCATTTTTGTTCTACTTGAACATTCTTGCTTTAAGACATCACTTATCCATTCTTACTAACACAAGACAGCTAGACCATCTTCAACGGTTAGATGAGCTATCATAAGCCTTATTGAAGCCTATAAAAGAAGCCTCAAGATAAATGATAAGGCATAGCTTCAAGTGCAAAGCAATACATCACTTACACTATCATACTCGATATTTCTTAAGCTCCTCAATCACAGCCAAAGGTTCAATTCTATTTTTCATCTAGATATTAGAAACATTATACTGAGTCCCTAGCCAAGAATATAAACTCAAACAAGAGTTGAGTACACTCAGATTCTACCAAACTCTTAAATAATCACTTTGTAACTCAAGCCTATTGTGTTATAAATAGTTTGAGTAAATTGTAAAAATGTTTTTTTAGGTTGAAAGGTAGTATATTGTAACAGATCAAGATTGATATGAAAAGGCTGTGTGAAAATCAAGAACGATCTTGCTTTGAGCACTTAGTGAAAAATCTCACAATTGTGAGGACTGGATGTAACCCACCTTGGGTGAACTATGATATATCTCTGTGTGATATCTATTCCATTATCTCTATTTATAATCAACTAACCATATATGATATAGACCAGTTAAAATTTTTTATTTCTCTAACCAATAATGTTCTGCATTTTCATAATAAATATCAATTTTTAGTGAAATACTTTGAGTTTTAAAAGGGGCAATTACAATTCAAACCCCTCTTCCTTGTAATTGACATTGTTACTTCAATTGGCATTAGAGCCAATCTCTAGAGATTAACACTCAAAAAGTGCTAGACTTAATATTCATAAAGAAATATCAAAAGTCAAGTACATTGTCAAATGAGGATCTTCAAACAGACCACTTTATTTTGATGGTACAAATTACTATTTCTGGAAAAATAAAATGCAGTTGTTCCTAAAATCGCAAGGCACATGAATGTGGCATATCATTACTGATGGAAACTTCATAACAAGAGTAAATCAAGACTGAATGTGCAAACACGAGAAAGAGGGTTGAATTGTGATTGACAAAGTTGATAATTGTTTGCTAATTTGATTAAGGTTGGTTTTTATGAATTAATTAGATAAGAAACAATCGAATTCATAACAGAAAACAATGAAAACATAAATAATTTGACAAATATATTTATCTTGGTTCATCACTTACTTGGCTACATCCAGTCCACTCATTCAGAAGGCTTTAATCCACTAATTCAAATACATTGAATTACAAAGCACCTGACCCTCCAAGCCCAGTATTCCCAAACAGCCTGACAAACCCAGACTTTTGAGGAACTAACCAACTTGACCCTACAAGCCAAGTCTTCTCCTAACAACCTGAAAACCTCATATTGAATTAGGAATTAACCACCTAGACCCTGCAAGCCAAGTCTTCTCCTGACAACCCCAGGTTGAAGAAGGAACTAAAACAATATCGGGTTGATTACAAAAGATTTAGAACACACATAAATATTTCTAACCTGAACAAGTGTTTCTCTCTTTGAACTCTAAGATGAATTGAGAACTTTGAGATTGAGTTCTTCGACTCTTTTATGCTTTTCGATGATTTTCTCCTTCGGCCTTGAGTGTATCTTTATAGTAAAAATTTAGGCTTCAAGTTAGTCCTTGTTTAATTCTGAATTGTATCTTATTCATATTGAGTTTGTAAATTCTTCATATTGATTCTGTTCCTTTTTTGTGTAGATTTAGTTTGTAAATTCATCAAATAAACTCTTCTTCAAATCATGATCAAATCTTCTAAAAATCTTAATTAAATCTTCTTCAAATATTCTTAAAATCTTGACCATATATTATTTTCAACTTGGTCACAGATTTTTGCCAATTATAAATATGAATCAAATCTTATTTTAGATTTTCTTCAATTATATATTTGAATCAAATCTTATTTTAGATTTTCTTTAATTATAAATTTGAATTAAATCTTATTTTAGATTTTCTTCAATTATAAATTTGAATCAAATCTTATTTTAGATTTTCATCACTTATAATTTGGAATCAAATCTTATTTTAGATTTTCTTCAAAAAACATGAATCTTCTTGCATACTCTTTGAAGTCAAATATATTACTCTCATAAAATACTTTTGTTAACATCAAAATTGTAATATGTCCACGGTAACACCCCGATTTTTAACAGCGAAAGTGTATTTTTTTTTTCAAAACAAATTCATAATAACAAAGAAATAAATAAGGAAATACTTTTGGATAAATATTTAAGTCGTAACACAACGACAAATAAGTCAACAAAATGTACAAGCAGCGGAATAGTTTTTGAAATATGAGTCCAAAGTATTTTACACAACAGCCAATGATACATGGAATCCATTAACATAAGATGTCGTGCTGACAATATTAGTAAAGATACAATCTTCCAATTTAAAATAAACGCAATCCAAAATAAAGACATATGTTCCCTCTATGTCTACCTAATCTGATCATTCTACCAAAACAAAACTATACACCCTGAGTGATCCCCACGCCCCCGTAAGATCCTCCTAACATAGTTCCAGTCAGGCGTTCCCGTCTACATTCCCATCCACAGGGTACAGACCGGTAGGATTGTCCTGACTCTCATCTGAGGGCAAAGCCCAGATTTCCACAATAGTTGTAAAGGGTCACCAACCGAAATTAACAGTTAACACATAACATTTAAGTTTTTGAATGCACAAAATAACCTTTCCACTAAGCATGCACCTTAAAAGGATTTTCCATATGCTAAAAGTTCATTTAATGCTTGCCAAATGAAAATGAAGTCAAAATAAGTCTTAAATCAATCAAGTAATAAACAACTGGCCAATCCATTGATGAGCCAATTGAGCACTGGATCATCTAACTCAAAATAAGAATTTCCACTAAGCAAATCGATTGGGAAATCGATTTGGATGAAGGGTTTTAGTGAAAACTGAACTCTGGGTTTAAATCAATCGATTGGGAAATCGATTGAATGAATAATTGAGCCCCTGTGTTAAAGCCAATCGATTGGGAAATCGATTTCTTGAGGGTTTTTCGTGAAACTGTACTCTGGGCTTAATTCAATCGAATGGGAAATCGATTGAATGAATAACTGAGCCCCTGTGTTAAAGCCAATTGATTTCCAAATCGATTTTGTCAAAATGGATGAGCTCCGGTAATGAAGCCAATCGATTGCCAAATCGATTTTGTCAAAATGGCTGAGCTTCTGTAATGAAGCCAATCGATTGCCAAATCGATTGTTGAGGAATAGCTTTTAATAGAATTGATTTGGGAATCGATTTCCCTGCATGTTTTTCTTAAAACTACATAAACTAATTCAATCCCATTCACACACAACACCAAAACATAACACTTAGCAATTACCACACAATCACCACGACAACTTGAGTTTCGAAAACAGTTTTTACAATCAATTTCACTTACACACAATTTGTTCCAAAACATCCACACTTAGTACAATCATCACAATCACATTGACATCTCAAGTTCAAACACTCAATCATACACTTGAATCAAACACGACTCATGTGTCAAGCATCCTAATGCAATGCGTATATGCCAAAATGCATGGACTCGGAATTCCAAACCAAAACCCTCCTTGAAGGGCCGTAAATCAGAATTGTACCGCCTATCGCAGGCCAAAGTACCAATTACCGAGGTGCCACCTATCACGGGTCTGCACGATTTACCAAAAAGCTTAAACCATAAACATACTACCTATCACGGGTCCGTACCGTTTACCGAGGTGCCACCTATCACGGGTCAGCACAATTTACTAAAAAAAGAAACGTAAATTGTAAATGTACCGCCTATCACAGGCCAAAGTACTATTTACCAAGGTGCCACCTATCACGGGTCAACATAATTTACAAAAAAAGCGTAAATCATAAACGTACTGCCTATCACAGGCCCGTACCGTTTACCGAGGTGCCACCTATCACGGGTCAGCACAGTTTACAAAAAACGTAAATCATAAACGTACCGCCTATCACAGGTCAAAGTCTGTTTATCAAGGTGCCACCTATCACGGGTCAGCACGATTTACCAGAGAATGAAAATGCATGAGCTTATACTGACTCCATCCACAACAACCGTTAAGCAAATGCAAGTATTAAAAGATTCTCCATTTTTAATACTCATTTAACTTAACGATTTTCACAACAAACATTAAGTAAACAAGACATTAAGAGATTCCCCATTCTTAATACTCATTTAACTTAAACGATTTTCAAAACAAACATTTAGTAAACAAGACATTAAGAGATTCCCATTCTTAATACTCATTTAACTTAACTGATTTTCCAAAACAAACATTAGTAGCAAACAGAATATTAAGAGATTCCCAATTCTTAATACTCATTTAACTTAAACGATTTTCCCAAAACAAACACTTAAGTAAACAAGACATTAAGAGATTCCCCATTCTTAATACTCATTTAACTTAAAGGATTTTCTCAAACACACATTAAGTAAACTGAGATATTAAAAGATTCCCCATTTTTAATACTCGTTTAACTCTAATGGTTTTCACGCCAACATTAAGTAAACGTAGACATTAAGAGATTATCCATTCTTAATACTCGTTTAACTCTAATGGTTTTCAAATTCCACACAAAACAAACTCAAACCTATTATCAGATCCAATCCACAACTCACACCAAAAACACATCAATTCATTTCTCCACAGAATCCAACCATACACACAACAAATTTCATCAGTATTAATTAAGAACACGTCAAATACGACGAACACAAATCAACACAATCCACCACTCAAACACAACAAGTTTCATTTACTCAAATCATACATAAATGAGTTTAAATTCATTTTCCACGAAACATTCATCAATATAACCAAAACCTAACTCTAAGATTTCCCCAAAATCAACACTCTAACCCTAACCAAAAACCTTTCCACACAACCTCAGATAAGTCCCTAAATGCAAACTAGAAGTTTGGAAGGAGCCCTTACCTTCACATTAGCTTTCACGTTCGATTACGGTACCACGAGTAAATCCGGTAAAATCTCCGCTCGCAACGTCGCTTCCAAAGTTGGTTCCCTAGCACCGTAGCGTGGTAGTGAGCAACTTTCCCTTTTATCTCTTCGCAAAACGGAGCTTATATCTAGACGAAACGGGGAGGTTTGTGTTTGACGGTTTTGAAATCCCTAACTCCGTTTTCGAATCCGAGAAGGAGGAAGGAGTTGGGAACTTGATCTCTCTCACCCACTAGCCTTGGGTTTCAATTCTTGAACTTAAAAGGAAGCAAGGAAAACGAAAATGGAAGAAGGAAAATGGTGGCTTCGCGAGGCAGAGGAAGAAGATGGAAAGATGTTCTTTTTCTCTCCTTTGTTTTTCTTTCCCTTGTTTTCCTTTCTTTCCTTTTCTTTCTTCCTTTTTATATCCTTTATTTTCCTTTTCCTACCTTCTAATTTCCTTTCTTTCTATTTCCTTTTCTTTCTTTTCTATCTCCTTTCCTTTTTCCTCCAAACAACCATATATATATATATATATATATATATATATATATATATATATATATATATTAATTATAACTTAACAAATATCTCAAAATATCTAGATATTTGTTAAATTCCCATTTTCACCCGTAACTCATTAAATTCTTCGTAAAAGATTCACCGCAGTTAATTTAATTTATCCATCGACAAGTAATTCTAATCGGCATCAAAATAACTCTTGGTCATATAAACTCCAAAATATTAATAACTTTGGCTAAAAAGCCTCCGAGTTTCAATACCAACATTACACTAAAATACATAAAGTATACTTTAAAATTATGAGTCTTACAAATACGGTATTCCCGTTCATCTCACTTAATTTATACTCATGCATTCGAACTCACTCTCACTCCATACTTCAATTTGACACTTTCATAAGATATAAGGACCATAATGATTTTCAGCAACCATGAGATGTCGACAACACGCAACAAACGAGTCCAAACGCATCGACGAATTTGCAGAGTCAATGAAAACATGACTGATAATTTACGCGCACTATAAAAATCAATGTTACATAATTAAAAAAAAATATTAAAGAGAATAAACATATTCGAAACGAAGTGAAACAAGTTATCAAAAATTCATCACCGACGTGTTGGAGCACCGATACGGTCTGACATCAACTTCCCCGAAACAGACAAACGAGTAGTGCTTCTTGAAGGTTTTGACGAGAGGAATTCAAAAACGATATCAGTTTTTCAAGATGATGAACGTGTTGTCCAGAATTCAAGAAAACAGCCGCGACAATGGTGGAAACCCATTTTTTAAAATGTAACGGTTGGCGATTTCGAGCATAGGTAACGAAAGACGGTGTTTCATGGAGTCAAATATGGTCTTGGTTTTCGTTTGTGATAGTCGTGGTGGCCGAAATCTTGATCCAAAGGTGGAGGTGTGATTTTTAACAAAGAGAAAAATAAGACGTTTCAATTTATGATTTAGGTTGAGAATGAAAGAGGAGATCACAATGATCACGAATGTGGTCTCAGTTTTCTTAGACAACCATTGTAACGATCGTGGTCGAGGCGAGAAGAAGGAAGAGGAAATGGTTGTTGGCGGCGGTGTATACGAAGAAGAAGAAGGAAGAGGTTCTGGTCTTGTTGTTATTATTTTTCTTCCTTTATTATTATTATTATTATTATTATTATTATTATTAATAATAATAATAAATACTATTATTACTATTATTATTATTATTATTATTATTATTATTATTATTCAAAACCTTTTTATTAACTTTACTTTTATTAAAATAAAAATAAATAAGTTTAATTATTAAATATCTAGTTAGTAATAAGGATGACATATTCACTTTAAAATAATAACAATCTAAAATTAATAAAAAGATATAAATATACTTAATATCTCTATCAATAATTTTAAATAAATTATTAGGTCAAAACACATGATAAATTATCACACTATAGCAAATACACATGTAAGAAAATCAATCATAATTATTTGCCAACACATATTGTAAACACATGCAATACTAAATTAATTCTTTAAAATCCCATTAAATAAATTAATTAATTTATTATTAAAATTGGGGTGTTACAATTCTCCCCTCGTTAAAGAAATTTCGTCCTCGAAATTTATGAAATTTATGGTGAATAATAGACAAACTAATACATAATTAAACACCATCAAAGAATTCATTTGATACATGGCAATGAATCATTTAAACACATATCACATCTAAAGTTTCAATCATTAAAGAAATACCACAATACTCACTATAATTTATAGAGGAGGAGAGTTCATAGAATTAGTCGATAACAACGTACTATGTAACTTGAATGAACGGAAAAAATAAAATAAACACATTATTAAGTTCAATTAACTTCTCAAATAGTGCTCTATTAGTCTCACTCTCCTAAAAGAATATTTAAATCCAAATAACAATGCTCTGCAAGTTTAACAAAAGTTAGACATATAGAGGAACATTCAAAATATTCCACACATTCAATAATTACAAACATAAATGCATATAACAACTCAAGGACACGTAATCACTTTGAAATGAAGAACCAATGTACAAAAACCATATTGGAAGGGATAAATTATTTTTCATGTATTTCAAGCTCACAATTTTTTTTTTTAAACAATCAACTGTTATAGTGTATGCTATTCGTAATTGAATCATTTAAAAAAATTATAACCAAATAAGCAAAGAAAATAAAAGTCAATGATGAACATATTACCTCATGACAAGATACACATATACATTGAAATAACTCAAATAACATAAGGATGGGCACTCCGTCTAATTAAACCAAAATAAAGTCAACAAATATTCATAATAATAATGATGAGTCATTCTCGCCTATTTGTACTGACAGTGGGTCATCAGGTTGATCAATCCCTTCTACTCATGTCAATTATTCAAGGTAAGAATAACTAAAATTTATTGGATTCAAATATATATGATTAAAAAGACGTTTAACGTGGTCGTAGTGTGGGGAGACATCGTCACATCTCCCACCTCTCTCACACTGTTAAACTCCTTTTAACTTCAAAAAAAACAATTTCTTTTTTAAAGAAAAAAAAAATTTCGCAACTAGTACATGTATATAAATACTTATAATAAACATATAATACGACAATTAAAATTTATTGTTGTTTAATCATAGTCATAAAACAAAGGAAATAGTACTTCGTGCTTAACTCAGCTAGCTAAATTATAAGGCAATAGTTTAAAAATAACGACAACCGGAACTCAATCACACCTTCAGATAATTATAATTATTCATATGCCAAAAATGGCTAGCAACCTTGTTTATTTCACTTAGAAAACAAATTAAGTGTAATCTATAATTCAATTTTTTTTTTTTCAGTTAAATAATCAGAATAATATTTCAAGTAAGTAAAAGATAGTCAAATCAAATAGTGACGATGAACTAAACTTACTTAATTGCCTAATACAATGAGTAACAACAATAGAAATTGCACTTACATTAAACTTAATCAACAATCAGAAATAAGAAATATTCAATTATCCCACTTTTAAACACTCATAACAACTCTAGACTCTATACATAAATTGCCTTCAAAACCATTTAGAACACCTAAACCACAAACAATTTTATATTAATAAAATCAAAACACGTTGATATAACTTATCCGATAAACCGGCACTATGATTCTAAGTTTAATTCACAACTCAACGATGATTCTAAACATGTAGCATATTCTAATAGCCGGTCATCTACTCTAAATTTATCACAATTAAATTTATCTATTTTTTTTTTTTTTTGAATTAAACCATATAACTTAACGCAAACTGAAACAGAGATTCTACAAGTAGTAGATAAGACAAGTAACTATTTTCTAGACGGTAGTATAACATATTAGCAAACCAAAATGAATCAAACAGTGCATAAATCATGTTCAAATTTAAACTATCAGTAAGATATATTAATAAAACTAACCTTGCATAAGAAGTGCAAGATCAACCATTGAATATAAGGTGTTGAAACAAATAACTCATGCAAGTAACATTGATACAAGTAAATCATATATGCTCACACCCAAACATACAACCAAACCAACAACTCTTAGTAATTGCTTCCCTAAATTTAAAAGAAAATAGGCTGATAGTTTCATAATCTTCTAAATAAAAACTATAACAGAACCACAAAAATTTAAATACTTTAAATGGTAATATATATAAAGCAAGACTTTATGCAAGTGACAAAGAAGAACTAACAATGAAGTTAAAACATGACCTTGAGTCAATGAGAATTAGAAGGAGATTAAAGCCTTAGTTTCTTCAAAGAGACACAAGCCCCACAATAGATGGAACACATAAATCAAGACAGGGTTGAACAGTCTAAAACTGTGATTGAACACAACATGCACCTTTGAGATAATATATAGTGCATAAATAAATCAAAACTTGGACTCAACTCATTCCTGCATGATATCCTTAATTCTTAGTAATTCCTAATTTAGGATTGGTTCTACTGCAGAGCAAACATCATATGCCTCCATGTATAAACATATTCAAGATTAAATAATTGTGCGCCACATTTTGTTAGGACTTAGGACAAGCCAATTACAAGATTCATAGAAATGAAATTATGAATAAGGATATTAAAATTGAATGGTGGTATACATGGAAAATGTCATCTAATGAAAATGAAAATACCATTTATAGTAAAGAGCAAGAATGATAGGATATGGAGAGAAAGATAACATGAATGATGCGCAATTCATCAAAAGATATTGTCATTGTTGCTACTCAAGTCAACCATGAATGTCACATAATTTCCTTAGTTTTTTTTTTGTTAGTTGTGCTTTTTCAAACCTAATTGACAGAGCAAATCTTAATCCAAGTTCAGCATTCAAAGGATAAGAGGCAGGGCATACAAGATAAAAATAAATAAATAAATCCAACTAAAAAAAGCACTTCCAGTGAATGAGAGCTAGAACATAACTTGTAAAATTTAAAAGCCAATAAAATCAAAGAAAGAAAAAACAACTATCAAAGTCTATAGAGTAATCATCAAGAAAATTAAGAAAACATATTGATATCACGTAATATCATTCTTATATAAAAATTGATTAAAAAAATACTTATGCTTTGATCATGGTTTCATTTAGGAAACAAAAGTATGCATCCATCCATACTATTGCATATTCTTTCTCACCACTTACCCATTCATTACTACCTTTGAAATCTATAATAGAGTCTACACTGAATATTTTATATTTCTAACTAGTTATAAATCCATCAAGCTAGTAAAGTTGGCATACACCTAAACCCGAATGAACAATCTAGATTTATATAGCTATACATACTCAAACAGACACCCTTTATTAAATATGCAAGCATCAACTTTCATAGTTAAATCACAAAAGATCAATTTAATTTATTTTTTTTAGGAAGGTAAGAGTAGTCATTTTGGGAAACCTGGTTTGCATACACATCATCAATATTACAATCTACCCGCGACTAACAAATGAAGTAACACAATAAACAATGTAGATGAGAAGTAACCATCCACCCAAAATGACACTCAACTCTACAGGTAGCAGTTGCATATTAGAGAAACTTTCAAAAATAAAAATCAAGAAAAAATGTTGAAAGGCTACAAACCATAAATGCCACTAGACATCTTTAACGAGAGAAATCAATTAAGACGTAAATTAAAGATTACAAATAAAAATTATAAAATAACTTTATAAGCTCACAAAAGATTTAAAAGAGTTTCACTTATACAATATGCAAAGCCAGACTAATGTATCAAAGTCAAATTGTATCTAAGATTCTTAGAGGATAAGGTATGTACTCTGCTAAAAGTCGAACATTGCATCAGCACACAAAATCAGTTATATAATCATATTATTCACTGACATTTATCATATAAATTGCAGAGAGTCATAATCATATAGTGATCAAAAGAATTTAGGACAAGCCTAATGGTGGAATTGTGTTAGATTAAAGACTAAACTGAAATGTGCAAATTAAAGTATCTTAAATTCCTGAAAAATAGAAAACAATTATTGGCCATAAATATATCTGCCATACCCAGTAAACACAGAGATGGATCCATTGAATTTCAGTAAATCCTCAACACCCAATAAAATTATATATGAAAGGTTAAAAAAAAGCCCTTGTGAATAAGCACATTAATACTAGTTCAATAGCACACACAAAAGGGATATAAAAAAAAAAGCAAACCTTACTGTATCTTGTAATCCTTTCCTATTATCCAATTGGAATCTATACTTTAATTTCAGTTACTATGACTATGTTTTACTTCCTAATAAGTTCTGAAATGTCAACTAGAACACCTACCCACCTAAAACGTAAATTAAGGTTTGAGAAGAATCTAAGTAGGTTAGAAAATTAAACATCTATAAGGCACATAAATAAACAACTATTATACCAAATGCGAATAAGTATGTTAGAATTATATGTCAGCGTTTGATAGATTTTACTAACACAAATTGGAAACATGTCAAGATTATTAATAGACACAATACCCACACGGTCTGATTAGACAGAACCAGCTCTGATATCACTAATGTAACACCTAACCAAATTGAAATTAAAAGTAAAATGCATAGTTTAAAGAGATTCGCGAGCGTTCAAAATGAGTATATATATATATATATATAGAAGTATAATATATAATATATATATATTATATATATATATATATTTTTTTTTTTTAAATACTTTTAAGTTCAAGACGTCACATTCACACTTACACAAAATGCTTGCATACAAATTTTCAATAAAAAAATTCTTAATATCGAATATAGTTGATGTTCATTAAATAAATACTTTTGATATAAAAGCAAGTTCTAAACTTAGAGACAATTAATTTCTACCTCTGAATAACCGATACAAATAACACAATTGATCAATCAAAATTTACAAAAATCTAAATTGTTCATCACTCAAACAAAATACAAAAAATCACCCACCAGTACTCCCTATTCAGAGCGTGGATCCCAATCGATAACCTGAAATAATTGCGCTCTCGCAAGCGCCAAACACAAGCAACAAGGGGTGAGCTTTGGAAACATGTAATAGTAATAAAATAACTGAGAAGAACACGTAAAAAATTATTAAACAACGTATCATATCAAATCACAACCAACAAGAAATATCAAGGTAAACATTGATACAATCCACAACATCAAGTAATAAATACACAAATCAAGTAATGTTATGCATGCCTTATACTCTAAGACTCCTCCTCTTTCATTGGTACCATTCTAGATCTGAAGTACTTGGTTAGAGGCTTGATAGCTATGCACCATGCAAGTGGACGGACAATTCAATATTGGCCCTGTCCTCATAGATCCCCTCAACTCAACCGAGACACATCATACGCGACAGTCGGAGTAAACATGTGTTTCATCGGTAGCTCGCCGACATTTGGAGTGCTACCTCTAGGATCACTTAGAATTCCCAACACGAAATACCTCCAAGGTCTACAATCTTGCCCTAAGGCCAACACAGCAGACCGCACGATCAGGCTCATTCAGTTGTACTCCCATAAATCACTAGGCTTGTTAGGCCCTACCTATATGACGACCAAATAACATCTCTACTTCAAAAATTACAAACACTTATTTCTCCCCTCGTTGTCCTAGGTTACTTACTCCATTAAGAGAACCATCATTGGCACGGGTCGAATTTGTCACTATTCAATTAAACACAATACGCATTTCATGATATTCATCAAGGTGTAATATCCAACAAGTCAAGGAGTACACATCGGTCATTGAGATTTCCATAGTCATACATTACATTCAGATTTTATCATCATAATACGTCATCTCAAACAATAAAGGGTCTTACCTCACATATAATAAATATAATACTAGATCATTCACACACATCACATCAATTGCAAGGCAAGTAATTTACAATTCATCACATTTTATATGATATATCAATATCAATGATGGATATAAACAAGGCACAAAATGCATCAAAGTACACAATTCTAACAATAATTCAACTATCACACGATCTTCAAAAATTAAATCAAACAACATCCTATAAAAGTTTCTAATTCCACTATTTAGACAAACCTCACGAAATTCAAGTTTTGCTCGATAGTCAATTATTACACAAACGGACTATCTGCCATACGTAGCGAGCGCCGAATGACTTGTGGGAAATACGGTATTCCCGTTCATCTCACTTAATTTATACTCATTGCATTCGAACTCACTCTCACCCCATACCTCAATTTGACGCTTTCATAAGATATAAGGACCATAATGATTTTCAGCAACAATGAGATGTCGACAACACGCAACAAACGAGTCCAAACGCGTCGACGAATTTGCAGAGTCAATGAAACATGACTGATAATTTACGCGCACTATAGAAATCAATGTTACATAATTAAAAAAAAAATATTAAGAGAATAAACATATTCGAAATGAAGTGAAACAAATTATCAAAAAGGCCTCACCGACGTGTTTACCGAGGTGCCACCTATCACGGGTCAACACGTTTTACTAAAAGAAAAAGCATAAATCGTAAACGTACCGCCTATCACAGGCCAAAGTACTATTTACCGAGTTGCCACCTATCACGGGTCAGCACAATTTACCAAAACGTAAATCGTAAACGTACCACCTATCACGGGTCAGTACTGTTTACCGAGGTGCCATCTATCACAGGTCAGCACGATTTACCAAAATGAAATGCATGAGCGTACACTGACTCCATCCACAACAATCGTTAAGCAGAATATGCAGATATTAAAAGATTCCCCATTTTTAATACTCATTTAACTTAAAAACGATTTTTCACAACAATCATTAAGCAACACAAAATATTAATAGATTCCTCATTCTTAATACTCTCTTTAACCTTGAAACGATTTTCAAAACAAACATTAGGTTAAACAAGACATTTAAGATATATTCCCCCATCTTAATACTTATTGTAACCTTAAACGGGTGTTTCACACATAACATGTAAGTAAAAAGGGGACATTAAGAGATTCCATCCCATTCTTATACTTATTTAACTTATAATTCGATTTTCCCGAAACACGCATTAAGTAAACCGAGACATTAAAAGATTCTCCATTTTTAATACTCGTTAATTCTAATGGTTTTTCACGCCAACATTAAGTAAACGTAGACATTAAGAGATTCCCCATTCTTATACTCTTTAACTCCTATGGTTATCAAATTCCCACACAAAACAAACTCAAACCTATTATCAGATCCAATCCACAACTTCACATCATAACACATCAATTCCAATTTCTCACCAGAATCCAAGCATACGCACATCAAATTTCATCAGTATTAATTAAGAACACGTCAAATACGACGAACACAAATCAACACAATCCACCACTCAAACACAACAAGTTTCATTTACTCAAAATCATACATAAATGAGTTTAAATTCATTTTCCACGAAACATTCATCAATATAACCAAAACCTAACTCTAAGATTTTACCCATAAAGCCTTAGATTCATTTTCCCCCAAATCAACACTTCAACCCTAACAAATTCCTTTCCACACAACCACAAATAAGTCCCTAAATGCAAACTAGAAGTTTGGAAGGAGCCCTTACCTTCACGTTAGCTTTCACGTTCGATTACGGTACCACGAGTAAATCCGGTAAAATCTCTGCTCGCAACGTCGCCTCCAAAGTTGGTTCCCTAGCACCGTAGCTTGGTAGTGAGTAACTTTCCCTTCTATCTCTTCGCGAAACGAAGCTTAGATCTAGATGAAACGGGGAGGTTTGTGTTTTACGGTTTTGAAATCTCTAATACCGTTTTTCTTCATTTTCGAAACAACGAGGAAGAGTGAAGTTGAGAAATCCTTGTCCTATCACCCACACCAAGCCTTGGGTTTCTATTCTTGAAGAAAAGGAAGCAAAGAAAGCAAAGAAAAGAATAACAATGGAGGAAGGAGGAAGCTGGGCGTGCGAGACAGGGAGAGAGAAAATGTGTTTCGGTTTTCCTTTGGTTTTCCTTTCTTCCTTTTTCCTTCCTTTCTATTTCTTTCTTTTTCCTTCTTTCCTTGTTATATCCTTTTCTTTTCTCCCCAAACAAATATATACATATGGATATTTATATATATTTTAATTACTTTTAACAAATATCTCAAAATATCTAGATATTTGTTAAATTACCATTTCACCCATAACGCATTAAATTCTTCGTAAAAGATTCACCGCAGTTAATTTAATTTATTCATCGACGAGTAATTTAATAAATCTAACTAACGTCGGGGGCAACTGCAATTGTCGGTACAAACTTTGTTCAGCAACCGGGAGATAGATTTTGTAACAAAAGTGCCCGGTTAAATCCTTCCGTAACAGAAGTAAATACCACTAATACCTCATCGTTTTTGGTAATTAACTCAGCTCATACAAAACTATGATTTTTGCATTTAACTCGACTCAATACCCAAACTGGGCTAACAGCGCAAAAAATCCACACTCAATCGTTTAAATTCCGGTCATCAATCTCGTAGGTACTTAACGACAAGTTATCTTTACAAATTGTGTCTAGTTCGATCACTTGAGACGGATCTGCAAGATATTTTCCTCAATGTGGAAACATGAAACACTACATGGAATATTGACATATCAGAGGCAATGCAATCCGATAAGCAACAGGTCCAATTCGTAGCGAAACTGATATGATCCAAATAATTTCGGAGTCAACTTCTTCGATTTCAAGGCTCTACCTACTCCAGTCGTAGGTGTGATCTTAGAAATACATGGTCACGATGTGAGCTGTTTCGGAATTCTCGAGGAGTTTGCCGGACGCTTGTCGCCATACCTCTTCTGGCGATATTGGTGAAATTTCATTTCCTCCTGTTTATCTACTTCTGAACCATATCTGTAGTCCTGTTTATACCATCTCCAGTCCTACAATCATACTTCACCGTCTGTCCGAGCACAAAGGCATTTGACACACTTGCCCCACTGACAAAGGCTCATATGTGGTGGGCGCTTCCATACTTGCGGTGGAAGACTTGTTGTACGTAAACTCA
This sequence comes from Cicer echinospermum, assembly GCA_002896215.2. Lineage (NCBI taxonomy): Eukaryota > Viridiplantae > Streptophyta > Magnoliopsida > Fabales > Fabaceae > Cicer > Cicer echinospermum. The sequence continues at coordinate 3,954 of PGTU02013173.1, read as the reverse complement.
ACCAAAAGAAGTAACATCATCACCAACTTCCTCTACTCATCTAATACACATGCTTCTGAATAGATCTCGAAGGGTACTGATTTGTCTCTCAGTCTGTATTTGCCAGTTTGTGGATGGTAAGCTGAACTCATCTTAGTTTTGTTCCAACGTTCATGAATGCTCCTCAAAAATGTGATGTGAACTTCGAATCACGGTCTGATACAATACTCGATGGTACCCCGTGTAACCTTACAATTTTAGCAATGTAGATCTCTGTTAGCTGATCTACCTTATAGGTGGTCTTTACTGGCAAAAAGTGAGCGGATTTAGTCAGTCGATCCACTATCACCCATATAGAATCATTCTTTCTCCTTGTTTTTGGCAATCCAGTTATAAAATCCATGGAAATGCCATCCCACTTCCATTCAGGTATATCTAAAGGTTGCAACATCCCAACAAGTCGTTGATGTTCCACCTTCGCCTTCTGACAAGTTAGACAAGTTGATACATACTCCGCTACATGTTTCTTCATTCCTGGCTACCAATAATGTTGTCTCAAATCCTGATACATCTTTGTTGCTCCAGGATGAATACTCAACTTGCTCTTATGAGCCTCTTCTAAGATTGTTTTCCTCATATCTGTAATTCTTGGTACACAAATCCTACCGTTACATCGCAAAATATTATCCGATCCAATCTTGAACTCAGTCGTCTTCCCTTGCACTATTAGGTTCCTCTTTTCTTGTATTAAGACGTCATCTTGAGAATTTGCATGGGTGCTTCAAGTGTGCCACTCGAAATCTAATCATTCCGAATTTGAAAATTCCGGTGCTAAACTCTAAGGCGTTCTAGTGTAGGTCTGTAAAGGCTTCCCTATAACTCTTTGTCTGGCCATTATCTGCTGAGATACTGACAACAGTTTCTTCGTACTCAAACGCAGTCAGCATTACATTGGCCTTCCCAGGGTGGTAAACTTGCAGCGATGTGAAATTCAAAATCCTTGAGAAGTCCTCCAGTGAGCGTTCGTCTTGACGCGTGTTCAATTCCTTCTGATCAACAATATTTCAACGCTTATGGTCACGTGGGAACACTGTGAACGTGCACCATATAAAATAGTAGCCTCAGATCTCAATGCAAAAACAACAGCAGCAAGCTCCAAATCATTATGTAGGGTAGTTTCCTCATGAATTTCAGTTGCCTTGAGCATAAGCTACACTTCTTGTGTTGCAGTCATAACACATCCAAACTTGGGAGAGACACATCACAGTAAACTTCATAGGACTCGATTGCAGTATACCAATACTGTAGTCGTCAATTTTCTCTTTAGATAACTGAAATCTTGCACCTTCTCCGTCCATGCGAACGGTGAACCTCTGGTAAGTTCAGAAGTCACAATCTTACAAAACCTCAAAACTAAACCCTGTAGCTACTGCTGCCAGGTCCTACGAAACTCGTAATGTCGTAAGCTAGGCTGTCCAAGCAAGAAACGCCCAACTAGCCTTAACACGATTCTTCCTTGGTTACACATGTCCTAAAAAATTCACTTTCCTCTAGCCAAAATTCACGAACTTGACAGATTGGCATACAATTGCTTCTCGGTAAAATCTGAAACTTGACGTAGATGCTCTCCATGCTCTTCTTCAGTTCTCGAATAAATTATATAATCATCAATGAACACCACAACAATTATATCAAGGAATGAACTAAGATTCTGTTCATGTAGTCCATGAAAAGTTGGACGCATTGGTAACTCCAAACGCATAACAAAGATATTCATAATGTCCATAACGTTCTGAAAGCAGTTTTTCTGAATACTCTTCTTCCCTTACTCGAATCTGATGGTAACCCGACTTCTCAGTCAAATCTTCGAAAATATCGCCTGGCCCCTCTCAACTGATCCATGAAATCATCAATGTGTGGCAAAGGATAACGATTGCTATAGTCGCCTTATAAGTTGTCTATAATCCACACATAAACGCCGAGCTCCAGTCCTCTTTCTTAACTAGATAAAACTGGAGCTCCCATGGTGATACACTTGGTCTAATTAAATTTCTTCTTCAACAAATCTTCAGTTTGGCACTTGACCTCAATGGTGCGTACGGCGCCATTTTGACTCATTGAAAAATTCCATTCCAATGATGGCCAATCCTGGACATTTCGTACGTACTCATGACAAGCATCACAATCTATGCACATTTATCTTTGCCTCCATATTAGCCAGGGACAAAAACTCATGAGTCCCTTCTCTTAGCGACACTCGGAGTTTGTTAGCGGCTAGATACTTAACAATTCCTGGTTCGGGGAAAAGAACCAATTTACGAGCACAATCCAAGATCACGTAATGATACGACATCCAATCCATACCGAGAATGACCTCGAGTGATTGTAGAGGTAAACAAATCAAATTAATCAAGAAATATCTATTTTGTATAGTTACTTGACAATGTAAACATGCAGAATTTATTGTCAAAGTCTTAGCAGGTGTAGAAACAACCAAATCAAAAGTTAGAGGCGACACGAATAACTTCAAACGATTCACACAATCCATAGCAATGAAGGAATGGGTTGCCCCCGAATCAAAAAGTGTCGTTAGAGTGTTACCTACAATCTCACAGTCGCGTTGAATCAGATTGCCAGATGGATTTCCAGCTTCAGCACTCACGCAATAAACGCGTCCTCTAGCGATAGGACGAGTAGCCCTAGCTACATTCACAACTGGTTCCACCTTTGGGGCCGTGCAATCCCTTGCCATGTAACCTGGCTTCCGACAGTTGTAACAGGTGAGGACATTAGAGGTACAAGCACTAGCATAATGTCCCTCTTCCCCACATCGGAAACATCGAAGCACTTGTCCCAATTGTCTTCCGAAATTCTGGTTCCCTGGGCGATTCTACCCACCGTTGTTATTTTGTGGTCGATTATAGGGTTTAGCAACTTGTTTTCCCTTGTTCTGATAATTCACCCGACTAGGACCTCCTGAATTAAAATTCCCTCCTCGGCTAGCTCTCTTATTTTTCATATCCTCCACTTCTCTACATTTTTCTACAAGCGCTTGGAAACGTTGAATTCCCAAGGGTAAGACGGAGTCTTGAATCTCATACTTTAGTCCGTCTTGGAAACGATGACACGTGAATGGTTCATCAATCTCTTCACGGAAAAACCTGAAATGTCTCGATAGCGATTCAAACTTAGCAGCATATTCGCCCACAGTCATGTTCCCCTGATGAAGTTTCAGAAAATCATCACCCAGTTTAGTCTTGGTATTCATCGGGAAGTATTTGTCTAAAAACTTCTTTTTGAATGATTCCCAGTTCACCTCCTCGTGAGCTGATCCCATCAATAATCTTGCACTCCTCCACCAGTACTCAGCATCCCCTAATAGCATATAAGTGGCATAGTTGACCTTCACTTCTGCCTGACAGTTAATCATTTCGAAGATCTTCTCCACTTCTTGGATCCATTGATCCGCTTTCTCTGAATTTTCATCCCCCTTAAACTTGGGAGGATTGTAACGACGGAAGTCTTCTAATCCTCTTGACTCTGCAGCACGGATCTCTCTTCCCCTCTTTTCAAGATCACGTTGAGTCTTGGCAGCAGTCTGTGCAGCAACAGAAGCAGCCATGTTATTCATAGCCTCCGCCATTCGATCGTCCCTATTAGTATTGGCTCTTGGAACGTCATCTCTTCTTAGCAGCATGGTTTTCCTATAAAATCATCATCAAGTAGAGTCTTAACACTACTTCAAATAATTCCAAAACTAGCTTCCGAACACATCATCACATAATAATTATTGCGGACCTGACAACTCAACCCACCTAAACCGACGCATGATCAGATAACAACTCCCAACTTACAGGTTGACCTACAATCTATAACCAAAGGTTCCACAGCCCCCAAAGAAACTCAACCAAAGCTCTGATACCACAATGTAACACCCCAAATTTTCAAAGCAATGGTGTATTTTTTTTTCAAAAG
>PGTU02013161.1:0-41689 GCA_002896215.2 Cicer echinospermum | reverse complement strand
GACACCAATTAACAACATCAGTTTCATTACCCAATCATACACAATGACATTCAATTCATTTACCACGAAACATTCATCACTATAAACAAAACCTAACTCTTAGGGTTTTACCCATAACGCACTAGTTTGGTTTTTCCCAAATTGATACATTTAACCCTAACAATTTTCCTTCCACACAACTAACATATAAGTCCCTAATGCAAGCTAGAATTTTGGAAGGAGCCCTTACCTCAAAGTTAGCTTTATCGAGATTTCCGGTTCCGCGAGAAATTCCGTAAAATCTCCGCTCGCAACGCCGCTTCCAAATTAGTGCACTAGCACCGTAGCACGGAGGTGAGCAACTTTCCCTTCTATCTCTTCGAGAAATGAGGTTTGGATCTAGAAGAACGGAGGGGTTTGGTTTGGATCTCAAAAACCGTTTTTCTTCGTTTTCGAATCAAAGAGGAAGAGTGGAGTTACGAAACCTTGGTCTAACTCACACCGACCTTGGGTCACTAGCTTTGAGAAAAGGAAGCAACGAAAACGAGAAATGGAGAAGGATGGAAATTTTGGTTTCACGGTTGGTTGTCTGAGGAAGGAGATGGAAAATTTGGGATTTTCCTTCCTTTCTATTCTTCCTTTTTTTTCCTTCTTCCTTTTTCCTTCCTTCCTTTATATACTATTTTCTTTTCCTTTTCCTTCCTTCTAGTTTTCCTTCTTTTTTCCCTCCAAGCAAACATGTATATATATATAATAAATATAACTTAACAAATATCTCAAAATCTAGATATTTATTAAATTACCGTTTCACCCGAACGCCTTAAATTAACCGTAAAGTATTTTCCGCAGTTAAATTCAATTTATTTATCGACGAGAAATTCTAATTGGCACGAAATACCTTTTTGATTATTAAAACTCCAAAATATTATTAACTTTGCTTAAAAGCCTCCGAGCCAAAATCCAAAATATACCAAAAATACATAAAAGGGTACTTTAAAATTATGGGTCTTACATTACTCCCCCCTAAAATTAGTTTCGTCTCCGAAACTAAGCATCGATAAATAACTCTGGGTGTTGTTCCTCATCTTGCTCTCCAGTTCCCAAGTCGCATCTCCAGTTAATTGGGTTCCAGATCACCTTGACCAACGAAACATCCTTGGTCCTCAACCGCTTAATCTTCCTGTCATCAATTCTCACGGTGTACTTCGAACGACAGGTTATCCTTTAGCTGGATTGTGTCTGGTTCGATCACGTGAGATGATCTGCGAGATTTTCCTCAATTGTGACACATGAAACACGTCATGAAATATGGACAGTATCGGAGATACTGCAATCCGATAAGCAACCGCCCATTCGTGCAGAAATCTGATATGGTCCATGAATTTCGGAGTCAACTTCTTCGATTTCAAGGCTTCTACCTACTCCAGTAGTAAGGTGTGACGCTCAGAAATACATGGTCACCCTGTTCGAAATTCAAAAGTCTGGACGCGTGTTCTGCGTTAACTCTTCTGAGCGAATCTGGAAGTCTTCATTTTCTCCTTGATCTTCCTTATTTACTGTGTCTGTTGCCCATCTCTGGTCCCGCGACATATCTCACCGTCTCTTATACAACACAAAGGGCGGTTTGACACTTGCGCCCATATAAAGCTTATATGTGGCATTCCAATAATTGGTGTGGTTGCTGTGATTATGGTTTGATATGTCAAAGTGAATTTGAATTTGTTTCTGTGGAAATTTTGAAAACCATTAGAGTTAAACGGGTTATTAAAAATGGGTGAATCTTTAATACCTCGGTTTACTTAATGTGCATTTTCGAGGAAAATTGTTTAGTTTAACTGGGGCGTGAGAATGGGGAATCTCTTAATGTTAGTACTTAACTATCGTTTTGAAATCGTTTCGGTAAATTGAGTATAAGAATGGGATCTCTTAATGACTTGTTTACTGAATGTTTTGCGAGAAAATCGTTTAAGTCAAAGTATAATAAGAATGGGGAATCTCAATATGACTGTTTGCTTAACGTTTTGTTTTGGAAATCATTAAGTTAAATCGGTATTAAGAACGGGAATCTCTTAATGACTTATTTAATTAATGTTGTTTGAAAGTCGTTTAAGTAAATGGGTATTAAAAATGGGGGAATCTTTAATATCTGCATTTGCTTAACGATTGCTGTGAATGGAGTCTGTGTATGCTCATGCATTTCATTTGGTAAATTGTGTCGACCGTGATAGGTGACACCTTGGTAACTGTACGGACCCGTGATAGGTTGTACGTTTGCGATTTACATTTTAGTAAATCGTGTTGACCCGTGATAGGTGACACCATGGTAACTGTACTAACCCGTGATAGGTGGTACATTACGATTTACATTTTGGTGAATTGTGCTGACCCGTGATAGGTGGCACCTAGGTAAAACAGTACTGGTCTGTGATAGGCGGTACGTTTACGATTCCCGCTTTTTCTTTTAGTAAATCGTGTTGACCCGTGATAGGCGACACCTCGGTAAACTGTACTGACCCGTGATAGGTGGTACGTTTTATGATTTACGCATTTTAGTAAATCGTGCTGACCCGTGATAGGTGGCACCTCGGTAATTGGTACTTTGGCCTGCGATAGGCGGTACAATTATGATTTACGGCCCTTCGAGGAGGGTTTTGGTTTGGCATTCCGAGTCCATGCATTTTGGCATATACGCATTGCATTAGGGTGCCTGGCACGCGAGTCATGTTTGATTTGAGTTTATGATTGAGTGATTCGAATTTTGATTTATCGTGATAACTGAGATGAAGGTGTTAAGTGTTATGTGTTGTTTATTGTGTGTAAGTATGATGGTTATCGAAACTTTGTGTGTCGTAGTAATCGCGTAGGAATTGCTAAGTGTTAGGTTGTGGACTTGATTTGGAAGGACTTGAGTTAATTCATGAATTTTTGGGAAAACTGATCAGGGAAATCGATTTCCCAATCGATTGGATGGGTAAACAGGGACTTGGCCAATTCACAAATCGATTAGCCAATCGATTTCGAAATCATTTTTCTAAAGGAATCAGTTAGGAAATCGATTGCCCAATCGATTAGGCTTTAAGTCAGGGGCTCAGGAACCAATCAATCGATTTACCAATCGATTGAATTCAGCCCAGGATTCTGTTTCATAAAGAATCCTCACCAAATCGATTAGGAAATCGATTGGCTCGAAACCAGGGGCTCAGGAACCAATCAATCGATTTACCAATCGATTGAATTCAGCCCAGGACTTTGTTTTCATTAAAAATCTTCACCCCAATCGATTGGCTCAGTGAAAATCCTCATTTTTAGTTATATGATTAATTTCTCTTTGACTTATCCATGTCTTGTTTTTATTATGTGTTAATTAGGAGATCGAGAACTACATTTTACCTTCATTTTAATTGGCAATGTATTGTATGAACTTTTCGCATATTGAAAATCCTGTTAAGGCGCATGCTTAGTTGAAAAGTTGTTTTGAGCATTCAAAAAACTTAATTGCTATGTGTTAACTGTTATTTTCTGGTTGGTGACCCTTTACACTATTGTGGAAATCTGGGCTTTGCCCTCAGATGAGAGTCAGGACGGCCCTACTGGTTCGTACCCTACGGACAGGGATGGAGATGGGAACGCTTGACTGCTGTTGTGTTAGGAGGATCTCACGGGGCGCGTGGAGATTACTCAGGGTGTATAGCTTTTTGGTAGGATGATCAGATTAGGATGATGTATAGGGACTAGGGGTCCTTCTTTTTGGTTTGGAGTATTTTAGTTTTGGAAAACTGTACTTATACAAATATTATCAGTTGATATCATCTTTGGATGGGTTCCATGTACCATTTGATGTTATGTAAAAATGTTTTGGATTTATAATTGAAGAAACTTTTCCGCTGCGTAATTTATAATGACTCAATTATTTATCCAAAAGCATTTCCTGATTTATTTCTCTGTTTTATTTTAATTACTTTCGAAAAAAAAAATATACCCTCGCTTTGAAAAACGGGGTGTTACACTCTTAATGTCTCGGTTACTTAATATTTTGTTTTAAGAAAAATCGTTTAAGTTAACTGGGCGTGAAGAATGGGGAATCTCTTATGTCTCGGTTACTTAATATTTTGTTTTGAAAATTGTTAAGTTAACTCGGCGTTAAGAATAGGAATCTCTTAATGTCTCGGTTACTTAATATTTGGTTTTTGAAAATCGCTTCAGTAAATGAGTATTAAGAATGGGGAATCTCTTAATGACTTATTTACTGAATGTTTTGTTTTGAGAATCGTTAAGTTAAATGAGAATTAAGAATGGGGAATCTCTTAATGTCTCGTTTACTTATGTGTGTTTTGGTAAATCGTGCAGACCCGTGATAGGTGGCACCTTGGTAAACGGTACGGGCCCGTGATAGGCAGTACGTTTACGATTTACGTTTGGTAAGTTGTGCAGACCCGTGATAGGTGGCACCTCGGTGAACAGTACGGACCCGTGATAGGTAGTACGTTTACGACTTACGTTCCTGCGGGAATTGCGTTTGTCCGTGAGAGACTGCGCAGGGGTTTGTCCGTGAGAGACTACGCCCTGGTTTAAGTTAGATGAGAATTAAGAATGGGGAATCTCTTAATGTCTCGTTTACTTATGTATGTTTTGGTAAATCGTGCAGACCCGTGATAGGTGGCACCTTGGTAAACGGTACGGGCCCGTGATAGGCAGTATGTTTATGATTTACGTTTGGTAAGTTGTGCAGACCCGGGATAGGTGGCACCTCGGTAAACGGTACGGACCCGTGATAGGTAGTACGTTTACGACTTACGTTCCTGAGGGAATTGTGTTTGTCCGTGAGAGACTGCACAGGTGTTTGTCCGTGAGAGACTACACCCTGTTAAATTGTGAATTGTTGGTTCACTTGGTATGTGTATTAATTGTGTTATGAGTGTTATGTTTTGGAATTCGGTGATAACATGTTGCTTGCAATACCATTTCAAAACCCATGATGTTGTATTAATTGTGTTAAAATGTTAAGTGTTATGTTTTGGAATTTGGTGATAACATGTTGCTTGCAATACCATTTCAAAACCCATGATGTTGTATTAATTGTGTTATAAATGTTAAGTGTTATGTTTTGGAATTTGGTGATAACATGTTTGCTTGCAATACTATTTCGAAACTATTGATGTTGTAGCGATTGCGTTATCAGTGCTAAGTGTTATGATTTGAGATTATGTATGAATGTGATTGAGTTAGTTATGAATTTTTGGAAAAATGATGAGGGAAATCGATTTCCCAATCGATTGGATGAGTTGCAGGAAGTTCATTATTTTAACCTAATTGATTTGCCAATCGATTGTATAAATATATCTTTCAAAATCTTTTAAGAAATCGATTTGGAAATCGATTGGCAGAGAGGCAGGAACTCAGCAAAACTGCCAAAATCGATTTGGAAATCGATTTGGCAACACAGGGACTCATCAAAACTGACAAAATCGACTTAGAAATCGATTTGGTCATGCAGAAACTCAGCAGAACTGACCAAATCGATTTGGCAATCGATTGGCTCAGCAAAAGTCTTTATTTTGAGTTAGATAATCGATTTCTAAATGGATTTATCAATGCTTTGGTCAGTTATGTATTACTTGATGATTTGAGAACTTCATTTTGAGTTCATTGTTAATTGGCAAGCATTATATGAACTTTTAGCATATGGAAAATCCTTTTAAGGTGCATGCTTAGTTGAAAAGGTTATTTTGTGCATTTAAAACTTAAATGTTATGTGTTAACTGTTATTTTCGGTTGGTGACCTTTACAATTATTGTGGAAATCTGGGCTTTGCCCTCAGATGAGAGTCAGGACGATCCTACCGGTTCGTACCCTACGGACGGGAATGGAGATGGGAACGCTTGACTGCAACTACGTTAGGAGGATCTCACGGGGCGCGTGGAGATCACTCAGGGTGTTTAGTTGTTTTGTAAAATGATCAGACTAGGTTGTCACAGAGGGAACGGATGTCTTTCTTTTGGGTTGCGTTTACTTTTAAACTGGAAGACTGTACTACTTTTGTTATGTATATATTTTGAATTAATGGATTGAGAATTATTCCGCTGCTCGTAAATTCTGTTGACTTATTTGTCGTTGTATTACGACTTAAATATTTATCCAAACGTGTGTTACCTTATTTATTTCCCTGTTTTATTTTAATTCCTTTTGAAAAAAAATACACTCACGCTTTGAAAAGCCGGGGTGTTACACTTAGCAATTTCAACACAATTACCACGACAACTCAAATTCAAAACACTCAATCATAAACTTGAATCAAACACGACTCGCGTGCCAAGCACCCTAATACGATGCGTATATGCCAAAATGCATGGACTCGGAATTCCAAACCAAAACCCTCCTCGAAGGGCCGTAAATCATAATTGTACCGCCTATCGCAGGCCAAAGTACCAATTAACGAGGTGCCACCTATCACGGGTCTGCACGATTTACTAAAAAGAGTAAACCATAAAACGTACTGCCTATCACGGGCCCGTACCGTTTATCGAGGGTGCCACCTATCACGGATCTGCACGGTTTACAAAAACGTAAATCATAAATGTACCGCCTATCACAGGCCAAAGTACTATTTATCAAAGGTGCCACCTATCACGGGTCTGCACGATTTACAAAAAGAATGAAAATGCATGAGCACATACTGACTCCATCCACCACAATCGTTAAGCAAATGCGGATATTAAAAGATTCCCCATTTTTAATACTCATTTAACTTAAAACGATTTTCACAACAAACATTAAGCAAACAGAAATATTAAGAGATTCCCCATTCTTAATACTCTTTTAACTTAAACGATTTCCAAAACAAACATTAAGTAAACATAAATATTAAGAGATTCCCCATTCTTAATACTCCTTTCACTTAAACGATTTCCAAAACGAACATTAAGTAAATAAGACATTAAGAGATTCCCCATTCTTAATACTCACTTAACTCTAATGGTTTTCAAATTGAACACAAAACAAACTCAAACATATTATCAAATTTCATCAGTATTAATTAAGAACACGTCAAATACGGAGAACACAAATCAACACAATCCACCACTCAAACACAACAAGTTTCATTTACTCAAAATCATATATAAATGAGTTTAAATCCATTTTCCACGAAACATTCATCAATATAACAAAACCTAACTCTAAGATTTTACCCATAAAGCCTTAGATTCATTTTCCCCCAAATCAACACTTCAACCTTAACAAATTCTTTCCACACAACCACAGATAAGTCCCTAAATGCAAACTAGAAGTTTGGAAGGAGCCCTTACCTTAACGTTAGCTTTAACGTGCGAACACGGTACCGCGAGTAATTCCGTTAAAATCTCTGCTCGCAACGTGGCTTCCAAATTTAGTTCACTAGCACCGTAGCGTGGTAGTGAGCAACTTTCCCTTCTATCTCTTTGCGAAACGAAGCTTAGATCTAGATGAAACGGGGAGGTTTTTGTTTTACGGTTTTGAAATCCCTATTACCGTTTTTCTTCGTTTTCGAATCAAACAAAAACAATGAAGTTGAGGAATCTTTGTTTTCTAACCCACCAAGCCTTGGTTCCTTTTCTTGAAGCAAAAGGAAGCAACAAAAATGAAGGAGAAGGAAGAAGAGAATGGGTTTTGCGGGAGAGGAAACGCTTACTTCCTTTGTTCCTTTTCCTTTGGTTTTCCTTCTTTTCCTTTTCTTTCTTTTTCTTTTCTTTCAAATTCCTTTCCTTTTTCCTCCACACAAACATACACACACACACACACATATATATATATATATATATATATATATATATATATATATATTAATTACCTTAAACAAATATCTCCAAATATCTAGATATTTATTAAAATTACCATTTCACCCATAAGGCATTAAATTCTCCGTAAAGGGTTCACCGCACTTAATTTAATTTATTTATCGACGGGTAATTTTAATCGGCATCAAATATCTTTTTGGTCATATAAACTCCCAAATATTAATAACTTTGGCTAAAAAGCCTCCGAGTTCAATACCAAAATACAGTAAAATACATAAAGTATACTTTAGAATTATGGGTCTTACAGAAATCAAAAACCAAGTTGTTCACAACATTAACCATGTTTCTCAAAGCCATTAACCAGATTTATATTGTTTGATTAGAATGAACAAATTTTCTGTTCAAATCCATTAACCAAGTTGTGCGAGGTATTAACCATATTGGTTTAAGTCATTAACCTAGATTTTATCTTGTTTGATTAGAATTCCCAAGTTTTCCGTTCGAATTCATTAACCAATTTATTCAATACATTAACCATGTTTCTTAAAGCCATTAACCAGATTTATATTATTTGATTAGAATGACCTAACTTTTTGTTCAAATCAATTAACCAAGTTGTGCAAGGAATTTACGATATTGTTTTAAGCCATTAATCAGATTTATATCTTGTTTGATTAGAATACCTATGTTTTCTGTTTGAATTCATTAACCAAGTTGCTCACAATATTAACCATGTTTCTTAAAGCCATTGACCAGATTTATATTTTGTCTGATTAGAATGACCAAAATTTCTATTAAAATCTATTAACCAAGTTGTTCACAACATCAACCATGTTTCATAAAGCCATTGACCAGAATTATATTTTGTCTGATAAGAATGACCAAACATTCTGTTAAAATCAATTAATGACAAAAAAGTGACAAAAGTGATAAACCATGTACATGATTATCATACAATCCATTTACTTGACTGTTTGTTGCAACAAAATGTTATATAAAAAAGTGACAAAATTGATAAAACATTTACATTTTATCACGTAGTTGTTCTGAATTGTGAAAAAAGATCCAAGAATGATGTATTACTTCCAACTTGAACAACAACATATAATAAGTTTGCACAATCTTACATTTAATAATACAGCCACACTCTCGGTCATAAATTGAAACACGAACTAATGTGTTACTTTCAATAGCTTCAATAGTATGCAGTTGTTACTTTTGTTTTGATTTCTCACTATTTCAGTATTGCTCTCCCACACATTTCAATAAACATTAAAGAAATATTTTAATATAATATGTACATGATGGATACATAATTTTTGGACGAAAAAAACTTACAAAGGTAGTCTCTCTGTCATCGCTTTGATAGGTTTGATTCCTTGACCTCTTTACGATTTTTTCAACCATAAATATTATTCTTTTGGATGGAGGACGACCTTTACGCTTGAACGACAAAGGACTACAAATTTCATTATCAGTGTTTGGACTTGAAGCATCAACATAACTTATTTTAACCTTGTTAATTGTAGTATCCATGGTGGGTACATTAGAATTAAATTGATGTAATATTTCATGGAGTGCCTTAGTCGCATCTTTAGACTTTGTAGCTACTTCAACAACTTCATAGAAATGTTTGGACAATTTGTCAAACATGTCCATTTGTGGCTTCAATTCTTTCACACCATAACTGCTCTTAATATATGAATGTTTCATTTTAATTTTTTTCTTCCACCTTGTTAAGATATACTTCTCTGACACATTTTTAACCCTCTCTTGAGTAAACACAAATAACACATGGCGACACAAATTACCTCTAAACTCAAACAACGGACAATCACAGTTGACATCATCATTTTCTCAATTAAACACAACTTTTAAGACACATTCTTTTGGTCTGTCTCCAATTGACACCTCCTCCAACACATGGTATGTAGCAAAGGAACCCTCCACGGTATACAAGGATGCATCACAATTCACTTTAGATCTAAATTTTGTTTGAACTTCCTTAATTTTGGCATGAGTGTAGTCACCTTGGAATTGCTTATCAATTGACGAGTTTGACCCACAATAAATTATAGTTTCCATCGAATTAAAATACGCTTCAAATTCTTTTTTTGCTCGACTTCTGAGATCATTATCATATTGTTTTACAAATTGATTTAAACTTGTCATTGAAATGATATAACCATCAAAGAAAGAATATATACTCTCACTTCATTGTGTAGTAGAGATACTTGCCCAAAAATATTTCCTTAGCAAGGTTGGTGCCCATCTATGACGTTCGTTATACAATCCATTCAACCAATCATTTTGTTGAAGCTCAAACTTGTCGATGAAAGAACACCATTTTTCTTCAAATGCCTCTTTTGTGATTGTGTCATAACCCGCTTCTTTCAATGCAAACTTAATCTTTTTATATTCACTATATTGACCGAGCTTTTCAAGAATTTTTTTCATTATATGCCATAAACACCACCTATGACGAGTTGTAGGAAAGACTAACTCAATGGCATTTTTCATAGCCTTGCATTGGTAAGTCACAATACCTAGAGGGACCTTTCCTAGCATACAACGAAGCCATGATTTGAAAAGCCATATAAATGAATATGTATCTTCACCTGACAACAGTACACATCCAAGTAATGTTGATTGACCATGGTGATTCACACCGACAAACACAGCAAAATGCATGTCATACTTATTAGTCAAATATGTTGTGTCAAAAGTCACAACATCTCCAAAGTATTCATAAGCAGCTCTACTTCTTGCATCAGCCTATAACAGATTCCTTACATGAAAATCATCATCCAAATCTATGTCAAAAAAGAAATCTGAATTTTGTACGTCGTTCCTTGTTAACATAATTTCTCACATCTTTTTCACAAATGGTACGTTTTCATGCCCTTCTGCATCTTTAACAAGAGATTGAAATGTCTTGTTGATCCTCACCCCTGCATCATCATTGACTTGTAATATTCTCTTCACGTGCAAATTCATCTTCTTGTTAGCTTTGAACAACCTTGACTTTGTAGGACTCGTCTCGTGAGTATGATCAGGTTCAAATTTTGTAATGTACCATAATCCATCTTTATCCAACTTAATAACAATATTGGCGAGACAATTATTTACCTTAGTTGGAAGTGTTTTTAACGTTGATCATAACATTTGGGCACATGTTTCTAGCTTTTTAGTTTGGTATTTTAAAAGCTCTTTACAACTTAGATTAATATTTTTAGCTTGTTTCTAAACTTTGGGTCGAATTTGAAATATAATTTTAATATTTGTATTTTGACTCTTTCTCGCTCTGTAGGCCATACTTTGAGCTCTTGATATTGGATTGGCGCATAGGAGTAGGCATTGAAAAGCTAAAAATCATAGCTACAACTTTTGTTTTGGAATAAAATCCAAATACCGAACTTTATTGGGCCTAAATTGCATATTTCATAATCTGGACTTTTGTAATAGTTTTAAATAGCGGGTCACTTGTTTTTTAAACCCTAAAGCCTAATATCGAGTACTATATATTTGCAGTTTTGTTTCTTTTTTACGGATGCAAATATGAGGATTCAGATTGCTACAAGAAATAAACAGTTTTTATTTTAATTTCATGGAAGGCTAATTTTATAAGATTAAACCACGAGTTCAGAGTTTCATCAACACCTTGAGATTCAGGTTACACTGTCAATTTCAATTCATGATTCTATTCTTATTTATTTTGATTGCTTAAATTGAATTTCAATAGGATCGATTAAATTTATTTGACATAATTTGGGTTCGGTTTCTAATTTAATTGAATTATAATTTTGCGACGGTTGATCATTAATTGTAATATTTTGATGATTGTGATGCTTAATCCAATCAAATAAGTTGTTGTAGATTTTAAGAAAACACAAGAAGGCAATCAGATGGACCTTGGCTGATATTCCTAGTATTAGCCATCCATGTGTATGCATAGGATAGTCCTAGAGGATGGGGTAAAACCTGTCAGGCAGCCCCAAAGGCAACTTAACCCATTTAATTCTGGATGTTGTATAAAAGGAAGTGACAAAGCTCTTGCAAGAAGGCATTATATACCCCATCTCGGATAGTCAATGGGTGAGTCTGGTGCAGGTAGTCCCTAAGAAAACTGGACTCACAGTGGTTAAAAATGAATATAATGAACTTATCCCCACACGAGTGCAAAACAGCTGAAGGGTATGCATCGATTACATGACAATAAACCAAGCAACTAGAAAGGATCATTTTCCTTTACCATTCACTAATCAGATGCTTAAACGATTGGCTGTTAAGTCACATTATTGTTTTCTTGATGGTTTTTCTAGTTATTTTCATATCCATATTGCACCAGAGGACCAAGAAAAGACCACTTTCACATGCCCTTTCAACACATTTGCCTATAGGAGGATGCCCTTTGGCATATGAAATGCTCTTGGCACTTTTCGACGCTGCATGATTAGTATTTTCTCTAACTTGATAGAAAATTGTACTGAAGTTTTCATGGATGATTTTACTGTGTATGGTTCCTCATTTGATGCATGCTTGAACAATTTAGATAGAGTTTTGCATAGATGTATTGAAACTAACCTTGTGTTGAGCTATGGAAAATGTCATTTTATGGTTGAACAAGGCATAGTTTTGGGATATGTGATCTCTAAAAATGGGATAGAAGTGGATTCTGCCAAAATTGATGTGATTTCTAATTTGTCTTACCCATCTTGCATCTGCGAGATTCGTTCTTTTCTTGGCCATGCAAAGTTTTACATGCACTTTTATCAAGGATTTCAGCAAGATAGCTAAATTTGCTGCAAAAAGAGGTCAGTTTCACCTTCGATGACAAATGCAAAAAGGTGTTTGATTTCTTAAAGGAAGCACTAACCTCTACTCCCATTATTCAACCACCCAATTGGACCCTCCCTTTTGAAATTATGTGTGATGCATCTAACTATGCATTGGGAGCAGTCCTTGCATAAAGGGTTGGTAAGGCTGCCCACGCTATTTATTTTTCTTCTAGGACTTTAGAATCTGCACAGACTAATTATACTACCACTGAAAAGGAACTTTTAGCTATTGTTTTTGCACTTGATAAGTTTAGATCATATTTGTTAGGTTCGAAGGTATTTGTATTTACTGACCATGCAACTTTGAAGTTCTTACTGAAGAAACTATAAGAAAATCCGAGATTGATCCGGTGGATGTTGTTCATCCAAGAATTTGATTTAGAGATTAAAGATAAGAGTGGAGCTGAAAATTTTGTGGCATATCATTTGAGAAGAAAAGATATGGATGGGGAACCCATCCCCATTCAAGATGACTTCCCTGATGAGCAACTGCTACAGTTACGTGAGGTAACTCCTTGATTTGCTGATTTAGTTAATTATCTAGTTGTTGGAGTCTTTCCTGCAGATGCATCCATAACACAAATACACAAACTTAAAAGTGATGCCAAATACTATGTGTGGAATGATCCATATCTATGGAAATTTTGTATTGACTAGGTGATTAGGCGATGTGTTTCCCACCATCAGGCTCAATCCATTCTTCATTTTTGTCATGCCTCTCAAACTAGAGGACATTTTGGTCCTTAACGGATAGCAAGCAAAGTCTTAGACTTGGGTTTCTTTTGGCCCACTTTGTTTAAAAATGATTTTGAGACATACAAAACTTGTGAACAGTGCCAAATAGAAGGAACAAAAATCACTCGTAGGAGTAAGATGCCTCAACAACCTAGGCTTTTCTGTGAAGTATTTGATGTGTGGAGCATTGACTTTATGGGGCCTTTTTCCTGTATCATTTGGTTTTGTCTATATTTTACTAGTTGTTGATTATGTTTCTAAGTGGGTGGAAGCAATACCCACTAGGACTAATGATTCTAAAGTTGTTGTAGGTTTTATCAGATCAAATATTTTTTGCAGGTTTGGAATACCTCAAGCCATCATAAGTGATCAAGGCACTCATTTTTGCAACCACACCATGGACGCTTTGCATCGGAAGCATGGGTTGTGCACAGAGTTTGTACACCTTATCATTCCCATACTAATGGGAAAGCTGAACTCCTAAACAGGGAAATCAAACAGATCCTAGAAAAGATGGTGCAGCCAAACAGAAAAACTGGAGCCACCGACTTGAAGAAGTTCTTTGGGCTCATAGAATAGCCTACAAAACACCAATAGGGATGTCCCTGTTGATTATTATGACCTCGAAATAATCAGAATATATCAGTCTTTAATCAAATTAAAGCAATATTACATACACAGCGGAATTATAAAGCGGCATACACGATTAGCAATTAAAAGTAAAACGATAAAGGATAGAGTGCACCAAGATTTATCCTGGTTCAGTTGTCAACGAGACAACCTACATCCAGTCCTGACAATCCAACTGGATTTCAGCTTTTTCTCCAATAGAAAGAATTGTGAATTGTTTACAGATTGTCCAGTTTCCTTGAAACCTATCTATCTCTCACGATCTCTTTCCTATTGCTCACCCTTTGATCCTTGTAGTCAATCAGCAGACTCACACAAAATCAAAGTACGGCTCCTTCTAGATGAGGCCTCTCACCCAAGAAGATCGCCACCAGTTTCTAGCTGGATTTCTATCAGTCGTTTTCTTTACAAAGTATTTATTACAAACAGAATAAAAGAAGTAGTAACAAAAGTCTTCAATCTTGAACAATGTGTCTTCTCACAAATCTGGTTATTCAAGAATGGATTATGAGAACATTGTCTTTTCTCTCAAGAATACTTTTCCAGCTCTCTCAATGATTATTGATAATCTTTTTGGCTTCGATCTGAAAAAGCAATATCAGAATGTTAACTATGTGTTGTTGAGAGTTCTTCTGTATTATCAAGAATATTCAAAGTGTTTTTTTAGATTGTTATTGAGAGAATGATTGAAAACAGTTTATATAGTTTCTGAAAAACATCTTAATAAATCGATTTGCCAATCGATTCATTAAAGTTATAAAACAGGTCTAATCAATTTGCCAATCGATTATCGCGTGTCTTGTTTTTCTTGAATCTTGAAACTATATAAGCCAATCGATTTATCAATCGATTCTTTAAACAAACTCTTTTCAGTGATTATGTTAAGACTTATATGCATCGATTTCGTAATCGATTGCAGGTGTTATGTTCAAAGTAAAAATCACACCAATCGATTACTTAATCGATTTAGTAAGTCTCATAATCGATTTACAAATACTCAGAATCGATTTGTCAACAAGCTCAAAGTTCATTGTGATTTCAAAACGTTCTTTCAATCGATTTGCCAATCGATTGTGTTCAAGACAGTGACTCAGCTATTTGATGTTTAATCAACGTGCCAATCGATTTGTTTGTATTTGCCTGAAAAGTTCTTACCTGATGTTTAGTTCAATC
The DNA here is from genome assembly GCA_002896215.2 of Cicer echinospermum. Lineage (NCBI taxonomy): Eukaryota > Viridiplantae > Streptophyta > Magnoliopsida > Fabales > Fabaceae > Cicer > Cicer echinospermum. The sequence goes on along the minus strand of PGTU02013161.1, from coordinate 26,562 downwards.
GATTTCCCATTCGATTGCAACCAAACTTAACATGATTGAAATACACACAATAGATTGTCCAATCGATTGTGTTTGTCACAGGGTAAGTTATTTTTCAAATATTATCTAAGCAATCGATTTGCCAATCGATTACCCTGGAAATTGGATCCTCACTGTGACTTGATCAATCAATTTGCCAGTCGATTGGTTTCAATCAGTTTTTGATTTGTGATATGTACAATCGATTTGCCAATCGATTAGCCTGAAAACAGGTTGCCACTGACTTGTGCAATTTTCATTTCTAATTGTGCCAGTCGATTGCCTAATCGATTATACAATCACAAACAGTTATGTTTTCTTACACCCTTGTTATGAAATCGATTTACTCAGTCAATGATCAACTTTTGTTGATTTCTTGTGTTCCAAGCAATTTGTATCAAGTGTGTAGGATTGAATTGTTGTTCCTGAAATCTTGCTCAATTAAGAAGTTAGATTTATCATATGATGTATGAACATTGTATGTTTGTTAGTTATGTCAAAATTAGGATTCAAGGACTAAAGTCCAACAGTCCCCTTATCGACTTGTGTTTGGTAAGGCATGTCACCTCCCAATGTAAATAGAGCACCGTGCTTATTGGGCGGTCAAGATTTGTAACCTTGAGATGGAGAAAGCAAGTTTGGAGAGAAAACTTCAATCGCAACAACTTGAATAGCTTAGACTTGAAGTTTATGAGAACTCTCAGATCTATAAGGAGAAAACTATGTATTTTCATGATAAGATGATTTCTAGGAAGGAATTTTTCATTGGCCAAAAAGTTTTATTGTTCAACTTCTGGTTGAAAATTATGGCTTGGAAACTTCAATCGAAATGGATTGGCCCTTTTGTTGTTACTAACATTTTTCCTCATGGTGTAGTGGAAATAAAAAGTGAAAACACCGGGAAAGTGTTCAAAGTAAATGGACAACGCCTCAAGCTATTCCATGAGAGCTCAGTGCTTGAAGATGCTACCATAGAAGAATTCTCATTGGAAAAGCCCACCTACATTGAAGTTTAAACAAGGAGCTCATTTTCCTTACTCTTATTTTACACTTGTTACTTTCATTGAGGACAATGTGTAATTTAAGTGTGATGGTATTATTTAGGATTTTATTTGTCATATTTCCAAAAAAAAAAATTAATAATAATAATAAAAATAAAAATAAAAATAAATAAATAAAAATGGACATTGCACTACATGCTTTTTGATCAGATTTTGTGGTTGTAAATGTTGAGAGTTTGTTTGGACTAGCATGATTGGATAGTATATTTTGCATTCTTGGTAAAATAAATTGGATTAAAATGCTAAATTGTGTATCATTTGTGAGCCTTATTATGAATGGAATATATTTTTCCATCTTTTTTTCTTGTGTGTTATCTCACTCATGATTGCTAGTTACGCCAGAACTTGACTTGACTCTTGTCCGTATGCATATATTGAAATGGTCTAGGCATTAATTTATTGACAAAGCTACAAGCCAAATAAGCCTACCCTACAATTATCCATTTGTTACAAGCCTAAAAGTGAAAAACAATGAATTGACCCAATCTCGGGGGATAAAGGAGTCTTTCCTTAAATAAGTGCAGAGGTGCTCAACTTGTTTGTTTAAATTTGAGGGTTATGAAAAATAATGAAAAATAAAAATAAAAAAAAAGAGAAAAATAATGAAAAATAAAAATAAAAAAAAAGAGAAAAATAAGAAAAATAAAGAAAAATAAATATGAGGAAAAATGGTTGTGTTGTGAGCAAAGAGAGTGTGAAAATAAAAGTCAATGATGTTTTGTTGAGTTATTTCATAATGTTATTTTTCTCTCTTAATCATTACTCATTTATCCTCTTTGATTTTCAACCCAAGTCTTCTTAGGATTATCTCACCCTTACCTTAGCCACGTTACAACCTAAATAAAGACCTTTTGATCATTATGTGCATGTGTTTATAATATAGATTATAGAGGCTTGTCAAGTCTACGGTAGTGCTATCTTTTATGATGTGCTTTGAGTGTAAACAGTAGTCTAAACACTTTGAGTGTAAACACTTTGAGTGTAAACACTTTGAGAGAGTTTTATATCCTGGGAGGACTCTATCACTTATAATGCATTCTTTAGCCAAATTTTCCTCTTGTTTGCCTTGATTGTGATAAAAAAAAAAAAACTATTCATGATTCTCTTAAGCTAGAAATATTTTTTTCTCTCATCACTTTGCATTCATAAGAATATTTGGAATCACATGAATTGCTATGCTCGAAGTGCAAAGGTTTAAGTGTGTGGGAATTTGATCATAGCATTTGGGCACATGTTTCTAGCTTTTTAATTTAGTATTTTAAAAAGCTCTTTATAGCTTAGATTAATATTTTTTGCTTGTTTCTAAACTTTGGGTCGAATTTGAATTATAATTTTATTATTTACATTTTAATTTTATTATTTATATTTTGACTCTTTCTCGCTCTGTAGGCCATAATTTGAGCTCTGTATATCAGATTGGCGCATACGAGCAGGCGTTCGAAAGCTAAAAATTAGAGCTACAACTTATGTTTTGAAATAAAATCCCAATACGGAACTTTACTGGGCCTAAATTACAGATTTCATAATATGGACTTTTGTAATGATTTTAAATAGCGGGTCACTTGTTTTTTAAACCCTAAAGGCCAATATCGAGTACTATATATTGGCAGTTTTGTTTCTTTTCTACGGATGGAAATATGAGGATTCAGATTGCTACAAGAAATAAACATTTTTTATTTTAATTTCATGCAAGGTTAATTTTATAAGATTAATCCACGAGCTCAGAGTTTCATCAACACTTTGAGATTCAAGTTACACTCTCAATTTCGATTCATGATTCTATTCTTGTTTATTTGATTATATTAATATTTTGATTGCTTAAATTGAATTTCAATAGGATTGATTAAATTTATTTGACATAATTTGGTTTCGGTTTCTAATTTAATTGAAGTATAATTTACGACGCTTGATCGTTAATTGTAATATTTTGATGATTGTGATGCTTAATCCAATAAAAGAAACTGAATTCACATAGGATTGATTAAGCTTGTTCGATTAATTCTATAGTCAAATAAGAATAGAATCACGTATTAGAAATTAAACTCATTGATAGAATCTATGATAGGTCTGAAACTCGAATAAATGGATTAATCGTTTTGCTCATCTATTAAATAAAAAATATATAAAAAACCCCTTTTTAATTTCAACTTTTAATTCAGTTATTATTATTGTATCAGAAGTCATTGCGAAATGATTCGAGTTATTACCTCTATTTACATTTTATCAATTGTATTTGACCTATGTGCAACAGCGGATCAAACATACACGAAATTTTTGACACTTTAGACCTCTCTCTTGAGCATGATAAAATTAAGTAGCAGAGCTCCCCATCTTGCCCTTTTCTTGAAGATCGAACCATCCACACAAAACCCTTTCTCGAAGCATACTCTTCATAAAATGATTTGATTTCATCTAAGCAATAAAACACATCCCTGTGGCAGACTCCCCACAACATGCGTTGTCATCATCATCAAGGTTGTCAACTCTGATACCTTCATCTTCAACAGTATCACAACTTGTAACACCCCGATTTTTAACAGCGTGAGTGTATTATTTTTTTCAAAACAAATTCATAATAACAAAGAAATAAATAAGGAAATACTTTTGGATAAATATTTAAGTCGTAACACAACGACAAATAAGTCAACAGAATTCACAAGCAGCATAAATAGTTTTTGAAATGCGAATCCAAAGTATTTACACATCAAAAAGTGGTACATGGACCCCATCAATAATAAAATGTCAAGCTGACAATATTGATATAGGTATAGTCTTCCAAATTAAAATAAACACATCCCAAAAGAAAGACATCTAGTCCCTATACATCAACCTAATCTGATCATTCTACAAAAAACTATACATCCCGAGTGATCTTCACACGCTCCGCAAGATCCTCCTAACATAGCTCCAGTCAGGTGTGTCCAACTACATTCCCATCCACAGGGTACTAACCGGTAGGATGGTCTTGGTTCTCAACTGAGGGCAAAGCCCAGATTTCCACAATAGTTGTAAAGGGTCACCAACCGAAATTAACAATTAACACATAACATTTATGTTTTTAAATGCACAAAATAACCTTTCAACTTAGCATGCACCTTAAAAGGGTTTCCATATGCCAAACATGCATAAACAAGGGTGAAAAATGAAGTTTTTAACAAAACAGCATTGTTGTATTCGAATACAACATCTCTGTATTCGAATACAAGGCTGTTTCAGCATTCAGCAGCAAAAACAGCATGTCTGTATTCGAATACAACAGTCTGTATTCGACTACACAGTAAGTCAATAGCAAAACAATATGTCTGTTTTCGAATACTGTAAGACCCATAACTTTAAAGTACACTTTATGTATTTTAGTGTATTTTTTGGTATTGAACTCGGAGTCTTTTTAGCCAAAGTTATTAATATTTTGGAATTTATATGACCAAAAAGATATTTTGATGCCGATTAAAATTACTCGTCGATAAATAAATTAAATTAAGTACGGTGAATCCTCTACGAAGAATTTAATTCAGGGGAGTTGTTAAAAATGTCTCGCAATTGCTAAAAGTTGTTTATGTCAATTGAGTTGCGACGAAAGTGGATATTTTAACAAAAGTGGTTTGGAGAGGTTATGGGCGAAATGGTAAATTTAATAAATATCTAAATATTTTGAGATATTTGTTAATTATATTCAATATATATATAATGAATATATGTTTGGAGGGAAAGGAAAAAGGAAGGAAAAGAAGAAAGAAAGGAAAAAGAAAGAGAAGAAAAGTAAAGGAAAGAAAAACAAAAGAAAGAAAACTAGAAATTCTTCATGTCTCTCCCTGCCTCGCGACTCTCTCCCTTTTCTTCTTCTTTGGTTTCGCTTTATTTTTCTTTCTTTGGCTTCAAGATTAGAAACCCAAGGCTTGGTGGGTGAGAAGACAAGGATCTTTCATCTTCATACTTCCTCGTTGATTCGAAAACAAAGAAAAACGGTGTTAGGGATTTCAAAACCGTCAATCACAAACCTCCCCGTTTCATCTAGATCTAAGCTTGGTTTCACAAAGAGATAGAAGGGAAAGTTGCTCACTACCATGCTACGGTGCTAGGGAACCAACTTTGGAGGCGACGTTGCGAGCAGAGATTTTACCGGATTTACTCGTGGTACCGTAATCGAACGTAAAAGCTAACGTGAAAGTAAGGGCTCCTTCCAAACTTTTAGTTTGCATTTAGGGACTTATCTGTGGTTGTGTGAAAGGAATTTGTTAGGGTTGAAGTGATTGATTTGGGGGAAAATGAATCTAAGGCTTTATGGGTAAAATCTTAGAGTTAGGTTTTGGTTATATTGATGAACGTTTCGGGGAAAATAAATTTAAACTCATTTATGTATGATTTTGAGTAAATGAAACTTGTTGTGTTTGAGTGGTGGATTGTGTTGATTTGTGTTCCTCATATTTGACGTGTTCTTAATTAATACTGATGAAATTTGATATGTGTATGGCTGGATTTTGTGGAGAAATGAATTGATGTGTTTTGGTGTGGAACGTGGATTGAATTTGATAATATGTTTGAGTTGTTTTGTGTGGAATTGGAAAACCATTAGGGTTAAACGAGTATTAAGAATGGGGAATCTCTTAAAATCTTGTTTACTTAATGTGTGTTTGTGAAAATCGTTTAAGTTAAACGAATATTAAGAATGGGGAATCTCTTAATGTCTTGTTTGCTTAATGTTTGTTTTGAAAATTGTTTAAGTTAAAAGAGTATTAAGAATGGGGAATCTCTTAATATTTCTGTTTGCTTAATGTTTGTTGTGAAAATCGTTTAAGTTAAAAGAGTATTAAGAATGGGGAATCTCTTAATATTTCTGTTTGCTTAATGTTTGTTGTGAAAATCGTTTAAGTTAAAAGAGTATTAAGAATGGGGAATCTCTTAATATTTCTGTTTGTTTAATGTTTGTTGTGAAAATCGTTTTAGTTGAATGAGTATTAAAAATGGAGAATCTTTTAATATCTGCCTTTACTTAATGGTGTTTGTCCGTCAGAGACTACACCCTGGTAAATTGTGTTTGTCCGTGAGAGACTGCACATGTATTTGTCCGTGAGAGACTACACCCTGGTAAATTGTGTTGGTCCGTGAGAGACTGCACAGGTGTTTGTCTGTGAGAGACTACACCCTGGTAAATTGTGTTTGTCCGTGAGAGACTGCACAGATGTTTGTCCGTGAGAGACTACACCCTGGTAAATTATATTTGTCCATGAGAGACTGCACTCGTGTTCGTTCGTGAGAAACTGTACGTTTAGGATTTACGCCTCTCGCAGAGGGTTTTGTTTGGAATTGTGTGGTAGCATGTTTGATTGCAAAACTATTTCAAAGCTCATTATGTTGTAGTGATTGTGTTATAAGTGCTAAGTGTTATGTTTTGTTTGGAAGTGTGTGATAGCACGTTTGATTGCAAAACTATTTCGAAGCTCATGATTTTGTAGTAATTGTATTATAAGTGCTAAGTGTTATGTGTTGGAATTGTGTTTAATGGTGATCGATTCAGTTATGTAGTTTTAGAAAAACCTCAGAAACAATCGATTTTGTGGGAAGATAATACCAACTTAAGCGATTTGCCAATCGATTACTACGTTTCCTGTTTGCTTGAAATCTTGAAAATATATTGAACAAATCGATTTGCCAATCGATTTGGAAAGTTACAGGGGCTCAACTATTAATAAAATCGATTTGCCAATCGATTTGGCAAGTTATAGGGGCTCAGCTATTTAAGAAATCGATTTGCCAATCGATTTGGAAAGTTATTGGGGATCAGCTACTTAAGAAAATCGATTTCCCAATCGATTGATGCAGACCCAGAATACAGATTTCACTGAAAACCTTTACGAAAATCGATTTCCCAATCGATTTGCTCAGTAGAAAGTTTTATTCTGAGTCATACCATCGATTGCCCAAATTGATTCATCGATGGATTGGTCGGTTGACTCGTTACTTGATTGATTGAAAACCTTATTTGATTTCATTTTACTTGGCAAATATTATATGGACGTTTAGCATTTGGAAAATCCTTTTAAGGTGCATGCTAAGTTGAAAGGTTATTTTGTGCATTTAAAAACTTAAATGTTATGTGTTAATTGTTAATTTCGGTTGGTGACCTTTTACAACTATTGTGGAAATCTGGGCTTTGCCCTCAAATGAGAACCAGGACCATCCTACTGGTCCGTACCCTGTGGATGGGAATGCCTGACTGGAGCTATGTTATGAGGATCTTACGGGGCGCGTGGAGATCACTCAGGGTGTTTAGTTTGTCTTGGAGAATGATCAGATTAGGTTGACATAAAGGGAACATATGTCTTTCTTTTGAATTGTATTTATTTTAGATTGGGAAGACTGTACCTATACTAATATTGTCAGCATGACATGTTATTTTCAATGGGTTACATGTACCACTTTTTGATGTGTAAATATTTTTGATTCATATTTCGAGAAACTTTTCCGCTGCTTGTAAATTATGATGACTAAATTATTTATCCAAAGGTATTACCTTACTTATTTCTCTGTTTCATTTTAATTTCTTTTGAAAAAAAAATACACCATCGCTTTGAAATTCGGGGTGTTACAAATACAACAGTCTGTATTCGAATACACATCAGACAATAGAAGAGAAATAGCAAAATTCAGCTTTTAAAAGGGTTTTGAAATCAATCAACACTTACACACAAATCCAACCAATCACACTTAGCAATTATAGCACAATCACCATGACGACTTGAGTTTCGAAAAGGTTTTGCAATCAATCACACTTACACACAATTTCAAAACATACACACTTAGCAATTATAACACAATCACTACGACAACTTGAGTTTCGAAATGGTTTTGCAATCAATCACACTTACACACAATTTCAAAATATACACACTTAGCAATTATAGCACAATCACTACAACAACTTGAGTTTCGAAATAGTTTTGCAATCAATCACACTAACACATAATTCCACAACATCCATACTTGGCATTATAACACAATCACCATGACGACTTGAGTTCAAACACTCAATCATAATCTTGAATCAAACACGACTCGCGTGCGAAGCACCCTAATGCAATGCGTATATGCCAAAATGCATGGACTCGGAATTCCAAACCAAAACCCTCCTCGAAGGGCCGTAAATCATAATTGTACCGCCTATCACAGGCTGAAGTAATAAATTACTGAGGTGCCACCAATCACGGGTCAGCACGATTTACTAAAAACGTAAATCGTAAATGTACCGCCTATCACAGGCCGAACTACTATTTATCGAGGTGCCACCTATCACGGGTCAGCACGATTTACCAAAAATGTGTAGTCTATCGCAGACCTTACACGACGCGACAATCCCCGCAAGGATAAGATGAACCAACCAATCACATGGAATCATCTCGTGGCCCATCCGGTCACCACTATCACCATGGCCCATCCGATCGCCATGTACTATGAAATGCATGAGCATACTCTGACTCTATCCACGACAATCGTTAAGTAAATGCAGATATTAAAAGATTCCCCATTTTTAATACTCATTTAACTCTAACAATTTTCACGACAATCATTAAGTAAACATAGATATTAAAAGATTCCCCATTTTTAATACTCGTTTAACTCTAACAATTTTGAAGACAAACATTAAGTAAACAAAGATATTAAAAGATTCCCCATTTTTAATACTCGTTTAACTCTAATGGTTTTCAAATTCCACACAGAACATACTCAGACATATTCTCAAATTCAATCCACAATTTACACCAAATCACATCAATTCATTTTTCTACAAAATCCACACAAACACATCTCAAAATTTAAAAATATTAATTATGAACACGTCAAACACGACAACCACAAAATTATCACAACCCACCACTCAAATACATCAAATTTCATTTCCTCAAAACCACACATAAATGAGTTAAATTCATTTTCACCAAAACCCAACTCTATAATTTTACCCATAAAAGCATTAAATTCATTTTCCCCAAATCAACACTTCAACCCTAACAAATTTCTTTTCCATACAACCATAGATAAGTCTCTAAATGCAAACTAAAAGTTTGGAACGATCCCTTACCTTAACGATAGCTCTAACACGCGACTATGGCACCGTAATTAATTCCGGTATAATCTTTGCTCGCAACGTCACTTCCAAAGTTAGTTCACTAGCACCGTAGCGTGGAGGTGAGCTACTTTCCCTTCTATCTCTTCTCGAAACGAAGCTTAGATCTAGAAGAAAAGTGGGGTTTGTGTTTGACAATTTGAAAACCCCTAACACCGTTTTTCTTCGTTTTTCTTAGAAATCTTTGTCTTCTCATCCACCAAGCCTTGGGTTCCTTTTCTTGAAGCAAAAGAAGCAAAAGAAACGAATGAAGAAGAATGGAGAAGAAAGAGGGAGAGAATGCGAGTAACAGGGAGAGGAAAATGTTTCTTTGGTTTCCTTTCTTCCTTTTTCCTTCCTTTCTATTTTCCTTCTTTTCCTTTTGCCTTTCTTTTTTCCCTCCAAACACACACACACACACACACACACACACACACACACACACACACACACACATATATATATATATATATATATATATTTATATAACTTAATAAATATCTAAAAATATCTAAATATTTATCAAAATTACCATTTCACCCATAACTTCTCAAACTATTTGATAAAAATATCTACTCTCGTCGCAACTCAATTGACAGATTAAAAATTTTGCAACTAGGGATATTTTTAACAAAATTGTCTGGTATTAAATTCTTCGTAACGTAAATAAATTTTTCTCCGACAAATAATTTTAATCCAATTTCCAAAAATATATTTTTGGCATTTAACTCACTACAAAACTGGGCTAAAAGTCTAAGAAATTCCCCACAAAATACCCTAAAATTGTAAAATTTAGGATTTAAAAATTAAGGGTCTTACATTACTACCCCCTAAAATTAGTTTCGTCCTCGAAACATAAAGTACGAGTAACAATCCACACTAGGTTTGTACTCAAATTCAACATACAAGTCACAACTTGTTTCACCCGGCCTATTCGAAGAAAGTGTTGTCTACCCGTTTTCATAGGGTGCTTAATAACTCTACACACATCCATAGTCGGTAAGGTTCGTCCGTTCCATTCAACATGATTTTGTCTACTATCAACAAGAGATTAAGGATGATCAGTCCCTCAATTTGTCAATAAATAGCCAACAACCATGATAGTGGCTTAGACTATCTTAACCGAACTGTAATAGCGCTCCTTGTGACTTACACTTGAGGTTATCCTAATGCACAAGCGATCAAACAAATTCTCAAGGTCCAGTGAGTTTCCCGTATTTTCCTATAGCTTTGCTCTTATCAACGAATTACAAACGCCCAAAACTATGTCACATAACCTTATATACGTCAACTTGGTACGAATCATCCATTTTGTACCAAACTGAAACACTAAGTACGACACCAGCACACTGAGCACAAAACAATCACTACAGCCGAAAACTCCTAAATTTCTCCATTGTCCACAAATCCTCGATTTTTCTTTAGTCGTACAACTATGTCAAGCCGTAGTATTCTTATCAGTATGTTATTCCAATTATAACTTTAATAATTCTATCCCCACATCTGCTTGGTGATCCAAACTACTTAGGACACACAAACTTCCTTTCAGTTTAGTACTTCATTTCAAGAGTCACATTTCCAACAAAATCCAACTTGAATTTAATTCACATATCAAGGTCTACATTTGTCTCATGCCTAACAACTCAAATTTACGCTTCACTAGACAATTTCTTACATACTCCGCAATTCTACACAAACTCGAAAATAATTTTACTACATCTAATGCGAGCATTCATTCTGATACTTCTCAATTTCGTCGCATCCTTTATTTGCAGCTTGATGATTATATTTCCATTACGACATGTCAAATACATTGTATTCACTCCATCACTTTTCCATTTATACAAACCTTAAATTTCTACCTCGAACCATGATACATCTTCATTATTTTGAAATCATTACTTAGCTTACACTCGTATGTCTTTTTCTAGAAATTGCTCTCTTCTTTGACAACCACAATTGGTACACACTATTGTGCATTATATCTCAAAGTATCCTCTGCCGTAACTTGATTTTTTTCTTTTGTCTTTCCTCTTACTATTTAACTTTTCTTCCTTTGAAGAAGCTTACCATCCTGGTCATTAAGAATTCCCTCAACAATTCAAACAAAATCTTAATTCCTCCTAATTTTCACGCTTCTTACGAAATATTCTACATCTAAATTATATCTCAAACACTTTTCACCTCTACCATCATTCAACTGTCCCTGTGGTCAACATCTAGAGTCCTTTATTTGCTTAGCTCATCTGTCATCATACTTCGTCTTTCTTCATTATAGTGATTTCAATAAATTAAGCCTTACTAACTCCCACCAAACGTTTCCATTTCATGCTCAATTGTTTCCTATCAAACAAACATTTAACTCCTTTGATTGATGAACACAATAACAACCCCCATGACATGCACTCAAGTAATTCGTTTATATCATTGGCATATCCTTATAATAACAATGTCTGAATTATGGGTGAGATAATTCCTTTCTTGAATCTTTAATTGTCATAAGCTACATCTCTATGTGCTGCTCCAACAAGTTTTCTTGGCACTTTTTTCCAAAATTTGGTTCACTCGCTGGATTCTTATTCCTTCTCAACAATTCCACGATGTTCACATCTCTTTGACATTTATCAGACTTCATCCAGTTTCATCCTGAAATCTACCAAGAAAACATCTAATAATTTTCTTAACAAAAGTCCTCCACTTAGATCTTTGCTTGAAATCCCTTATTAGTCTAATGTTAATTCCATCCATACTCATCATCTTCGAGCTAACACCAACACATAGCTTATGTGTCTTTGGAACCATTTCATAAATTCCATGCGATCACGATTTGCTTCAACTCTGCCTGACAATCCGTCATTACGAAGATCTTTTCCATTTCTTGAATCCACTGATCAGCTTTTTCTGAGTTCTCATCACCCTTGAACTTTGGAGGATGGTAACGACAAAAATCTTTCAATCCTCTTGACTCAATAGCACATATCTCTCTTTCCCTCTTCTCCGGATCCCGCAGAGTCTTTGCAGTTGTATGTGCAACAGCGGAAACATCCATGTTATTCGTAGCTTCAACCATTTGATCATTCCTACTGACGTTCATTCTTGCAACGTCATTCCTTCTTGGCGGTAGTGTTTCCCCGAAACCAACATCAAGAAGAGTGTTAACACCACTTTGAATAATTCCAAAGCTAACTTCCGACTATATCAACACATAATAACTATCGCTGATCTGACAACTCAGACCAATTACCCCGATGCATGATTAGATAACGACTCCCAACCTATAGGTTGACCTACATCTATAACCAAAACTCCACATCCCCAAAGAAGTCCAAACCAAAGCTCTGATACCACAATTGTAACACCCCGATTTTTAACAGCGCGAGTGTATTTTGTTTTCAAAACCAATTCATAATAACAAAGAAATAAATAAGGAAATACTTTTGGATAAATATTTAAGTCGTAACACAACGACAAATAAGTCAACAGAATTCACAAGCAGCATAATAGTTTTAGAAATACGAATCCAAAGTATTTACACATCAAAAAGTGGTACATGGACCCCATCAATAATAAAATGTCAAGCTGACAATATTGATATAGGTACAGTCTTCCAAATTAAAATAAACACATCCCAAAAGAAAGACATAGTCCCTATACGTCAACCTAATCTGATCATTCTACAAAAAACTATACATCCCGAGTGATCTTCACACGCCCTACAAGATCCTCCTAACATAGCTCCAGTCAGGTGCGTCCAACTACATTCCCATCCACAGGATACTAACCAGTAGGATGGTCCTGGTTCTCATATGAGGGCAAAGCCCAGATTTTCACAATAGTTGTAAAGGGTCACCAACAGAAATTAACAATTAACACATAACATTTAAGTTTTTAAATGCACAAAATAACCTTTCAACTTAGAATGCACCTTAAAAGGGTTTCCATATGCAAAACATCCATAAACAAGGTTGAAAAATGAATTTTTTAACAAAACAGCACTGTTGTATTTGAATACAGCATCTCTGTATTCGAATACAAGGCTGTTTCAGCATTCATCAGCAAAAACAGCATGTCTGTATTCGAATACAACAGTCTGTTTTCAACTACACAGTAAGTCAGTAGCAAAACAACATGTCTGTATTCGAATACAACAGCCTGTATTCGAATACACATCAGATAGCAGCAGAAAAACAACAAATTCAACCAATCACACTTAGCAATTATTGCACAATCACCATGACGACTTGAGTTTCGAAAAAGTTTTGCAATCAATCACACTTACAAACAATTTCAAAACATACACACTTAGCAATTATAGCACAATCACTACGACAACTTGAGTTTCGAAATGGTTTTGCAATCAATCACACTTACACACAATTTCAAAAGAAACACACTTAGAAATTATAGCACAATCACTACGACAACTTGAGTTTCGAAATGGTTTTGCAATCAATCACACTTACACACAATTCCACAACATCCATACTTGGCAATTATAACACAATCATAATCTTGAATCAAACACGACTCGCGTGCCAAGCACCCTAATGCAATGCGTATATGCCAAAATGCATGGACCCGGATTTCCAAACTAAGACCCTCCTCGAAGGGCCGTAAATCATAATTGTACCGCCTATCACAGGCCGAAGTACTAAATTACCGAGGTGCCACCTATCACGGGTCAGCACGATTTACTAAAAACGTAAATCGTAAATGTACCGCCTATCACATGCCGAAGTACTATTTACCGAGGTGCCACCTATCACGGGTCAGCACGATTTACCAAAAATGTGTAGTCTATCACAGACCTTACACGACGCGACAATCCCCGAAAGGATAAGATGAACCAACAAATCACATGGAATCATCTCGTGGCCCATCCGGTCACCACTATCACCATGGCCCATCCGATCGCCATGTACTATGAAATGCATGAGCATACTCTGACTCTATCCACGACAATCGTTAAGTAAATGCAGATATTAAAAGATTCCCCATTTTTAATACTCATTTAACTCTAACAATTTTCACGACAATCATTAAGTAAACATAGATATTAAAAGATTCCCCATTTTTAATACTCGTTTAACTCGAACAATTTTGACGACAATCATTAAGTAAATGCAGATATTAAGAGATTCCCCATTCTTAATACTCATTTAACTCTAACGATTTTCACTACAAACATTAGGTAAACAGAGATATTAAAAAGATTCCCCATTTTTAATACTCGTTTAACTCTAAAAATTTTGAAGACAAACATTAAGTAAACAAAGAAATTAAAAAAATTCCCCATTTTTAATACTCGTTTAACTCTAATGGTTTTCAAATTCCACACAGAACATACTCAGACATATTCTCAAATTCAATCCACAATTTACACCAAATCACATCAATTCATTTTTCCACAAAATCCACACAAACACATCTCAAAATTTAAAAATATTAATTGTGAACACGTCAAACACGACAACCACAAAATTATCACAACCCACCACTCAAATACATCAAATTTCGTTTCCTCAAAACCACACATAAATGAGTTAAATTCATTTTCCACGAAACACTCATCAATATCACCAAAACCCAACTCTATAATTTTACCCATAAAAGCATTAAATTCATTTTCCCCAAATCAACACTTCAATCCTAACAAATTTATTTTCCATACAACCACAGATAAGTCCCTAAATGCAAACTAAAAGTTTGGAAGGAGCCCTTACCTTAACGATAGCTCTAACACGCGACTATGGCACCGTAATTAATTCTGGTAAAATCTCCGCTCGCAACTTCGCTTCCAAAGTTAGTTCACTAGCACCGTAGCATGGAGGTGAGCAACTTTCCCTTCTATCTCTTCTCGAAACGAAGCTTAGATCTAGAAGAAAAGTGGGGGTTTGTGTTTGACGGTTTGAAAACCCCTAACACCGTTTTTCTTCGTTTTCGAATCAAAGAGGAAGAATGAAGCTGAAAAATCTTTGTCTTCTCATCCACCATGCCTTGGGTTCCTTTTCTTGAAATAAAAGAAGCAAAAGAAACGAATGAAGAAGAATGGAGAAGGAAGAGGGAGAGAACGCGAGTAACAGGGAGAGGAAAATGTTTCTTCGGTTTCCTTTTGTTTTCCTTTCTTCCTTTTCCTTCCTTGCTATTTTTCTTCTTTCCTTTTTCCTTTCTTTTTCTCTCCAAACACACACACACACACAAATATATATATATATATATATTTATAACTTAACAAATATTTAAAAATATCTAGATATATTTCAAATTACCATTTCACCCATAACCTCTCAAACTATTTGATAAAAAATATCTACTCTCGTTGCAACTCAATTGACAGATAAAAGTTTTTGCAACTAGGGATATTTTAACAAAATTGTCCGGTATTAAATTCTTCGTAACGTAAATAAATTATTCTCCGAAAAATAATTTTAATAATCCAATTTCCAAAAATATATTTTTGGCATTTAACTCACTAAATACCAAAGTTGGGCGAAAAGTCTAAGAAATTCCCCACAAAATACCTAAAATTGTATAATTTAGGATTTAAAAATTAAGGGTCTTACACAACTCATGAAGTTTCAATTGATAGTGCAAATGTCACACAAAAACTGCAAAAAATAATTCAAGCCGATCATTAACCACCTACTGTACTTCACTAACAAATAATATTTACACTATTAACCAAAAACAAAAAATCAGAAAGACCAAGAATTAAAACACTAATAATCACATAATATGAAACTTAACTATTCAAATCTGGTTAACATCATTGATTAAAAGTGATGAAACTTAAAATATAGAACCACCTTAATTAACATGATTGATTAACACTTCACAACCCGAATTTTTAGACAAAAATAAGTCTTTAACCACCTATTGTACTTCACTAACCAATAATATTTACACTATTAACTAGAAACAGAAAATCAGAAAGACTCAGAATTAACACACTATTAATCACATAATATGAAACTTAACAATTCAAATCTGATTAACATCATTGATTAACAGTGATGAAACTTAATATTTAGACAAAAATAATGAACATCATTGATTATCAGTTCACTACCCTAATTTTTAGACAAAAATAAGTCATTGACCACCTATTGTACTTCATTAACCAATAATGTTTATACTATTAACCAGAAACAGGAAAACCAGGTATGAACCTAGAAAAACGTGTATGAACCTAAAAAAATAAAAACTCATATCTAAGAAAAACAATGTATCAAAAAGAACGACAATTTTTCTCAATATTAATATCTAAAAAAAACAACACATTCTTAAATGAAAGACAAATTTTGAAACTCAACATTGTGGGAAAGAAGGAAATTAAAAGTTACCTTGCAAGTGAGGAGATAAGGTTGCTCAAGTTACTTTATAAAAAATTTGATTAAAATCAGTAAATAAAAGGAAGGAGGAATTATGGAAGAAAGTGAAGATGAATGTGTGAGATTTATTTTTGTAGAGGAAGACAAAAAAAAAAGTGAAAAAGAGAGATAAAAAAGGGGGAAGTAAAAAAATGGGAGAAATTTAATAAAGACAGAGATTGTGTGGGGTCCACATGTATTTGTGTTTGTATTTATATTTAAAATTGTGTTCAAATATCATTGCTCTTTTAGGAGATACGTTAAAAAAAAATTGCATTTATGAGACATTATTTGCACAAAATACGATGAAACAACACAATAGTATAAAAATAAAACTTAACATGTGAAAATTAATCCTCTATGTGACTACCTACTATTAGAAATTTCCCCTTTAGATACATAATATTTTCAATCACGCTAGCAATCGAATAGGAGATTGAAATTTTGAACCTCAAAACTAAAAAAATTTGTGGCATTAAATTGGTCACTAGTGAAATTTAGAGACTGAAATAACAACTGAATTTTAGTGACTAAAAATCGGTTTCTGCCATTTCATCACGACTCACAACCATTCATCTCTCGCTAACCCCATCTCGTTCAAATTTCTTCTGCAACAGCGAAGCCAACATGTTCTCTTAAACCTTAAACTACAATTGCAACGTGAAACCCTCATTCTTTGTTGTCTCGACGACTATCATGTAAATGACTCGTTTATTTTCAATTCAGTTCATGTAAATTACTAGTTTATATTAAATTACATGAACTTAATTAGTGTAAAACACTAAGATCAAGCTAAATATAAGCAGAAAAATAAATATAAGCAAAAAATCAAATACATGGCTGCTTATATAAAACAATTAAACATGTTCAAACAAATAAATTACATGAACTCAGTTCAAATTACATGGCTTATATAAAACAATTAAACATGTACATTAAGATGTCCTTCTTCTTTTCCTGGTGGGATTCACATTTGTTTGTCCATTATTAACGATACGAAACGATAGATTAATCCAAATTCCCTCATCATGATCATCTCTAAGATATAAACCATCATCAGTTGAATCAATTTCATGTGGTTGTGATGTTGCAAATAAAAAGATCATTACCAACATCTTCATCATTATTGTTATCATCACTTATGTTATTGGTCGATAGGACAACAAACCATTTATCATCAGCAGGATCAGTGACATAAAAACACTTGTTGAGCTTGCGACGCTAAAATAAAAGGCTCATCTTTGTATCCCACCTATTAAAATCGGCAAGCAAGAACCCTGACTCATCAATTCGAACGCCATTATTATTATCGACCCACTTGCAACCAAATATGGGAACACGAAACATTGTGTAGTCTAACTCCCATATGCGCTCGATAACCCCAAAATATGATAGATTTGCATATATTGGGTTTTTGTCTTTTGCACTTGAGACATGCATCACTTCAGCTACGAGAGTGACTCCGCTATTTTGCATAGTGGTCTGATCATCTTGTTCTTTGGTATAAAATGTGTAGCCGTTAATAACATAACCAGTGTAAGAAAAGACATGTAAACTCAGACCATTTGCTAGCCACCTCAATCTGTGTGAAATTGATCTGGGGTCTATATCAAAGTTTAACTTTATGTGATTATTTAACCATGTTATAAAACTTCGATTGTGCTCTCGAGTTTTCCAATTTTGATTCCTATTCATGTTCAAACGAGATAAATGATCCATGTGTATTGTAACATATGGTTGAACCTCATCATCATTGTGCAGAACATACAATTGTGTCTGCTCCCATTATGTCCTTGATATAGTCATTATTCTCCTTCTAATTATCCCTTCTCCTGATATTCTTCCTGAATGACGAGACATATGAAGCCCTATGGATTCAACATTGGACAGATATTCAGTACAAAATTCAGCAGCTTCTTAAACAATTCATCGTTCAGCAATACAACCTTCTGTCGACTTCTACTTTTTACGTACCCTTTTAATATTTTCATATATCGTTCTGTCGGATACATCTATCTCATATAAGCTGGCCCACAAAGTTGTGTCTCCTTAACTAGATGAACCATTATATCAAATAACGATGGTGGAAAATACATTTCAAGCTTACATAGAGTAACAACAATTTCCCTCTGCAATGTCGGAAATTTCTGAGGATCATTCACTTTACTACAAATTTCCCTGAAGAAGAAACATAATCTAGTTGTGGCTCGTCGAACTTTTTCAGGTAAAATGGAACGTATACCTATTGGTAGCAAAATGCTCCATTAGAATATGACAATCATGGGTCTTCAAACCCTTTTAACTTGAGGTCTTTCATACAAACCAAATTTTTAATGTTTGAAGAGTATCCTTTTAGAACTTTAACTTCGTGTAGAAATTTACATAAAACAATTTTTTTCTTTGTAGATAGAGTATGAGCGGCGGGAGGTAGATATGTGCGATTTCCTTTCTTTACGGGACCCAATTCATTTCTTATTCCCATATCGACCAAGTCCAATCTTGCATTGATGCCATATTTAGACTTTCCTGGAACATTGAGTAACGTATATACAATGACTTCCAATATGGCAATTCAAAGAAAATTGACTTTTTCTTCCACCCAGATTTGACCAGCTCTCCCGCAAAAGGTTTGCCAAATTTATTGGTCAAACCTTGTACTTTTTCAAGTATTTGATATCCAGTCGGTGCTAAAGGAGTTTTACCTTCCTCTGATTTTCCATTGAATGCATTTCTCCACCCACGATACTGATGACTATAAGGTAAAAGTCTACGATGCCCAAGAAATACATTCTTCTTACAATGTTTCAACCGCATCCAATCTGTACTCTCTTCACATATAGGACATGCACACTGACCTTTAATGCTATATCCTGATAAATTACCATATGCTGGAAAATCATTAATTGTGTCGAACAACATAGCCCTCAAATTGAAACATTCTTTCCTATACCCATCATAAACTTCAACCCCTATCTCCCACATAATTTTTAAATCTTCAATTAAAGGAGTCAAGTATACGTCAATATCATTCCCTGGTTGTTTGGGTCCAGAAATTAACAGAGACAACATCATAAACTTACGCTTCATACATAACCATGGAGGTTGGTTATAAATCAACAAAATCACAGGCCACGTGCTGTGTCAGATGCTTTGAAGACCATGTGGATTCATTCCATCAGTAGAAAGTGCAAGTCTTAGATTTCTTGACTCTATCCCGAATTCAGGATACTCGTGATCAATTTTTGCCCATTGTGGGGAATCTGCAGGGTGTCGAAACTTTCCATCTCTAATTCTTTCATCTGCATGCCATGTCAAGTGTTTCGAATCTTCTTCACTGCGATACATGCGCCTAAATCTTGGTATTATAGGAAAATACCACACGACTTTTGCTGGAGTAGATTCTTTCTTCTTATATCGAAAGACATTGCATTTCGGACACACCTTAAGTAATTCATATTCGTTTCAAAATAAAATGCAATCGTTAGGACACGCATGAATCCTTTCGTAACTCATGCCAATAGAGCACAAAATTTGTTTAGCCTCGTAGGTTCGATTGGGAAGTTCGTTATCATCTGGAAACATATCTTTTAAGAGTGTTAGTAATTCTATGAAGCTTTTATCAGACCATCCATTACTCGCTTTTAAGTTGTACAACTTTAATATCGTCGACAATCTTGTGAATTTAGTACAACCATTATATAATGGTTTCTCTGCATCACTCAACAAACTCTCAAACATTTTAGGACAATCCCGAAGATCTCCTTCAACTGTTTTTGCAATCTCCTCAACTCGGTCTGGCTCATATGTATCTGTATCGAAGTCAGTTGAAGCATATGTTGAACCATTCTCAAAATTAATGTTTCCTTTTTTTTCTCACCATGTCTTTTCCAACATGTATAGCTTTGATCAATTCCATTCCATACTAAATGTCCTTCTAATTCATCTTCTCTAACGCGTTTTTCAAAACAACATTTTAAACAAGGACAAACGACTCTATTTGGATCTTTTGCATTCTTCTCTGCAAACTCAACAAACTCCTTCACTCCATTTTCATACTCTTTTGACAATCGATTGGCAGACATCCATTTCCGGTCCATATTATATGACCTATATAAATGCAGTTACAAAAATAATAAGCTACTGATAACATTATACCAATATATAGTACACATATCTAATATTGGAAAATGGAAACCAAGGTCCATTATTATGTAACAATTTCAAAACAGAAAAGATTTCAAAACAGAACATATCAACAAATTTCAAAAAGAAAAGATTTATTATGTAACAATTTATTAGTTTTCATGACAACAACAAATTAATAAATACCTGAGACAACGTATCCAATTTTTTTTAAAGGAGGAGCAGTAGATGGCCGCGCAGTACGTAGAGGGTTCCCAGAGTAGAGGTGATGAGGGTTCGTAAATTTGTTTTTATTTATTTAAAGTAAATGATTTTTATTTAAAGTGAATGAGTGAATGATTTTACAGCCCATTTGTATAATAAATGCTCAAATAGGTCCTTCAATTATGTGACCTTTTACAGCACTTGTAAAAAAAGCGCTCTAATAGGTCATTTATTTATTTGAAAGCGCATGCCTTTTACAACGCTTGTAAAAAAAGTGTTGTAATAGGTCATTTAATTATTTGAAAGTGCAAGTCTTTTACAGCGCTTGTCAAAAAAGCGTTGTAAAACATTATGTGAGGGCGCTTCATTATACAGCGCTTGTGTAAAAGTGCTATAAAAGCCTTGTAAAAATTATGCGCAAACGCTATATGACCCTACAACAGCGCTTTTTCCACAACGCTTGTCAAAAAAGCGTTGTTATATGCTCCGTGATTTTTAAAATATATTTACAACAACGCTTGTATTTAGTAAGCGCTGTAAAAGGCGCGCTATAAAATGTCATTTTTGGCGTAGTGTGTAAGACCCATAATTTTAAAGTATACTTTATGTATTTTTGTGTAATTTGGATATTGGCTCGGAGGCTTTTTAGCCAAAGTTATTAATATTTTGGAGTTTACATGACCAAAAAGATATTTGTTGCCCGATTAAAATTACTCGTCGATAAATAAATTAAATTAAGTACGGTGAATCCCTTACGAAGAATTTAATGCCTTATGGGTGAAATGGTAAATTTAATAAATATCTAGATATTTGGAGATATTTGTTAAAAGTAATTAATATATATATATATATATATATATATATATATATATATATATATATATATATATATATATATGTTTGGAGGGAAAAGAAAAAGGAAAAGGAAATAGAAAGGAAGGAAAAAGGAAGAAAGGAAAACAGAAAGAAAAGCATTTCCTCGCGAGAACTTCTTCTTCTTCCTCTGTCGCGTGACCATTCTCCCTCCCTCTTCCATTTTCATTTTCGTTTCTTCCTTTTGTTCAAGAATTGAAACCTAAGGCTTGGTGGGTTAGAAAACAAAGATTCCTTAACTTCATTCTTCTTGTTTGATTCGAAAACAAAGAAAAACAGTGTTAGGGATTTCAAAACTGTAAGACCAATAATTTTAAAGTACCCTTTTATGTATTTTTGGTATATTTTGGATTTTGGCTCGGAGGCTTTTAAGCCAAAGTTAATAATATTTTGGAGTTTTATAATCAAAAAGGTATTTCGATGCCAATTAGAATTTCTCGTCGATAAATAAATTGAATTTAACTGCGGAAAATACCTTACGGTTAATTTAAGGCGTTTCGGGTGAAACGGTAATTTAATAAATATCTAGATTTTGAGATATTTGTTAAGTTATATTTATTATATATTTATATGTTTGCTTGGAGGGAAAAAGAAAGGAAAACTAGAAGGAAGGAAAATGAAAAGAAAATAGTATATAAAGGAAGGAAGGAAAAAGGAAGAAAGGAAAAGCAAAGGAAAGAAATAGAAAGGAAGGAAAACTCAGAATTTCCATCTCCTTCCTCTGAACTCACGTGAGCATAAACCCAAAATCCATCCTTTCTCCATTTTTCGTTTTCGTTGCTTCCTTTTCTTCAAAACTAGTGACCCAAGGTTGGGTGAGGGTTAGACCAAGGTTTTCGTAACTCCACTCTTCCTCTTTGATTCGAAAACGAAGAAAAACGGTTTTTGAGATCCAAACACAAACCCCTCCGTTTCTTCTAGATCCAAACCTCATTTCTCGAAGAGATAGAAGGGAAAGTTGCTCACCTCCGTGCTACGGTGCTAGTGCACTAATTTGGAAGCGGCGTTGCGAGCAGAGATTTTACCGAAATTTCTCGCGGAACCGGAAACTCTCGATAAAGCTAACATTGAGGTAAGGGCTCCTTCCAAACTTTTAGCTTGCATTAGGGACTTATCTGTAGTCGTGTGGGAAGGAATTTGTTAGGGTTAAATGTATCGATTTGGGGAGAAACGAAACTAGTGTGTTATGGGTAAAAACCTTAGAGTTAGGTTTTGTTTATAGTGATGAATGTTTCGTGGTAAATGAAATTGGATGTATCTGGGTGTTATGTTGCGTAATTTGTGTTCGTTGTATTTGGTGTGTTCGTACTTGATGTTTGTTAATTGGTGTGGTTGTTGTGAATTATGGTTTGAATGTGAAAGTATGTTTGAATTTGTTTATGTGGAATCTGAAAACCATTAGAGTTAAACGAGTATTAAAAATGGGGAATCTTTTAATACCTCGGTTTGCTTAATGTGTATTTGAGGAAAATGCTTAAGTTAACTGGGCGTTGAGAATGGGGAATCTCTTAATGTCTCGGTTACTTAACTATCGTTTTTGAAAATCGTTTCGGTAAATGAGTATTAAGAATGGGGAATCTCTTAATGACTCGTTTACTGAATGTTTTGCGAGAAAATCGTTTAAGTCAAAAGTATATTAAGAATGGGGAATCTCTTAATATGACTGTTTGCTTAACGTTTTGTTTTGAAAATCATTAAGTTAAATCGGTATTAAGAACGGGGAATCTCTTAATGACTTATTTAATTAATGTTGTTTGAAAGTCGTTTAAGTTAAATGGGTATTAAAAATGGGGAATCTTTTAATATCTGCATTTGCTTAACGATTGTTGTGAATGGAGTCTGTGTATGCTCATGCATTTCATTTGGTAAATTGTGTCGACCCGTGATAGGTGACACCTTGGTAAACTGTATTGACCCGTGATAGGTTGTACGTTTACGATTTACTATTTAGTAATTCGTGTTGACCCGTGATAGGTGACACCTTGGTAAACAGTACTGACCCGTGATAGGTGGTACGTTTACGAGTTACTATTTAGAAGATCGAGTTGACCCGTGATAGGTGACACCATGGTAAACTGTACTGACCCGTGATAGGTGGTACATTTACGATTTACATTTTTGGTGAATTGTGCTGACCCGTGATAGGTGGCACCTAGGTAAACAGTACTGGTCTGTGATAGGCGGTACGTTTACGATTCCCGCTTTTTCTTTTAGTAAATCGTGTTGACCCGTGATAGGTGACACCTCGGTAAACTGTACTGACCCGTGATAGGTGGTACGTTTATGATTTACGCATTTTAGTAAATCGTGCTGACCCGTGATAGGTGGCACCTCGGTAATTGGTACTTTGGCCTGCGATAGGCGGTACAATTATGATTTACGGCCCTTCGAGGAGGGTTTTGGTTTGGAATTCCGAGTCCATGCATTTTGGCATATACGCATTGCATTAGGGTGCTTGGCACACGAGTCGTGTTTGATTGAGTTTTATGATTGAGTGATTTGGATTTGATTTATCGTGTTAATTGCGTTGAAAATGCTAAGTGTTATGTGTTGATTATTGTGTGTAAGTAAGATGGTTATCGAGATCCCAATTGCCGTGGTAATCGCGTAGAAATTGTTAAGTGTTAAGCTGTGAACATGATTAGGAATGACTTAGGTTAATTCATGAAGTTTTGAAAAAAATGACAAGGGAAATCGATTCCCCAATCGATTGGATGGAAGTCAGGGGCTTGGCCAAATGAACAAAATCGATTAGCCAATCGATTTTGTAAATCAGTTTTTTAAAAATCCCTTTCGAAATCGATTGCCAAATCGATTGGCAATTAAGTCAGGGGCTCAGCTATCCTGTCAATCGATTGCCCAATCGATTGAATCAAGCCAGAGTTCAAAATTTCACTAAAAACCTTCAGGCAATCGATTTGGAAATCGATTGGTAATAAGTCAGGGGCTCCGTCATCCTGTCAATCGATTGGCAAATCGATTGATTCAGCCCAGGATTCTATTTTCATTAAAAATCTTCACCCCAATCGATTGCCAAATCGATTGGCTCAGTGAAAATCCTCATTTTTAGTTGTATGAATAATTGCTCATGAATCTATCCATGTCTTGTTTTATTATGTGTTAATTAGGAGATCGAGAACTGCATTTTACCTTCATTTTCATTGGCAATGTACTGTATGAACTTTTCGCATATTGAAAATCTTGTTAAGGTGCATGCTTAGTTAAAAAGTTGTTTTGAGCATTCAAAAACTTAATTGCTATGTGTTAACTGTTATTTCTGGTTGGTGACCCTTTACACTATTGTGGAAATCTGGGCTTTGCCCTCAGATGAGAGTCAGGACGGCCCTACTGGTTCGTACCCTACGGACAGGGATGGAGATGGGAACGTTTGACTGCTGTTACGTTAGGAGGATCTCACGGGGCGCGTGGAGATTACTCAGGGTGTATAGCTTTTTGGTAGGATGATCAGATTAGGATGATGTATAGGGACTAGGGGTCCTTCTTTTTGGTCGGAAGTATTTTTAGTTTGGAAAACTGTACTTATACAAATATTATCAGTTTGATATCATCTCTGGATGGGTTTCATGTACCAATTGATGTTATGTAAATGTTTTGGATTTATAATTGGAGAAACTTTTCCGCTGCGTAAATTATAATGACTCAATTATGTATCCAAAAGCATTTCCTAATTTATTTCTTTGTTCGTTTTTAATTACTTTTAGAAAAAAAAAATATACCCTCGCTTTGAAAAACGGGGTGTTACATTGTGGTATCAGAGCATAGGTTTAGTTTTCTTTGGGAGCTGTGGAACCTTGGTTAGAGATTGTAGGTCGACCTATAAGTTAGGAGTTGTTATCTGATCATGTGTCGGTTTAGGTGACTTGAGTTGTCAAGTCCAATATAATTGTGTGTTGTTAGTCGGACGTTAGTTTAGAATTATTTGAAGTAGTGTTAAAACTCTACTTGATGATGGTTCTTATAGGAAACCATGCCGCCAAGAAGGAATGACGCTCCGAGAGCCAACGCTAGGAATGACCAAATGGCGGAGGCTATGAATAACATGGCTGCTTCTGTCGCCGCACAGACCGCTGCCAAGACTCAACGCGATCTTGAAAAGAGGGGAAGAGAGATCCGTGCTGCAGAGTCAAGAGGGTTAGAGGACTTCCGTCGTTACAATCCTCCTAAGTTCAAGGGGGATGAGAATTCAGAGAAGGCGGATCAATGGATCCAAGAAGTGGAGAAGATCTTTGAGATGATTAACTGCCAAGCTGGAGTGAAGGTCAGCTATGCCACTTATATGTTGCTGGGGGATGCTGAATACTGGTGGAGGAGTGCAAGGTTGTTGATGGGAGCAGCCCACGAGGAGGTGAACTGGGAATCGTTTAAAAGGAAGTTTTTAGACAAATACTTCCCGATGAGTACAGGACTAAACTGGGGGACGACTTTCTGAAACTTCACCAGGGGAGCATGACTGTGGGCGAGTATGCTGCTAAATTTGAATCACTATCGAGGCACTTCAGGTTCTTCGTGAGGAAATTGATGAACCCATTCATGTGTCATTCGTTTCCAAGACGGATTGAAGTATGAGATTCAAGATTCCGTCTTACCTTTGGGAATTCAACGTTTCCAAGCACTGGTAGAGAAATGTAGAGAAGTGGAAGATATGAAGAACAAGAGGGCTAGCCGAGTAGGAATTTTAACCCTAGTCGGGCGATTTACAGAACGGGGAAAAACAAGTTGGCTAAACCTTATAATCGCCCCAGAATAACAACGGTGGGCAGAGTCGCCCGGG
>PGTU02013160.1:0-11507 GCA_002896215.2 Cicer echinospermum | reverse complement strand
AACAAATATCCCAAAATATCTAGATATTTGTTAAATTACCATTTCACCCGTAACGCATTAAATTCTCCGTAAAGGATTTACCGCACTTAATTTAAATTTATTTATCGACGAGTAATTCTAAATGGTGTCAAAATAACTTTTTGATCCTATAAACTCCATAATATTATTAACTTTGGCTAAAAAGCCTCCGAGCCAAAATCCAAAACATATAAAATACATAAAGTGTACTTTAAAATTATGGGTCTTACACTATTTTTTAGGGATGAGTGTAACAAGATGAAACCCTTATTTTTATGATTTGATTTCTAGTTATATGAACGAGTTTATTGAATTATTTTTTCTCATCTCTGTGCTTAATGCTTTTTATTGCTTGATCACCACTAAAATGTTCTACTATTTGTATTTTGAAACGGAAGTGGACTTTACGAATGCTTGAGATGCGAAATTCATGAATTTGTAGTCTAGACATAGGTGCAGGTCATGAAACCAATTAAATTAGTTGCAAAGCAATAATTTACAAGAGAATTTCTATACGGTAATGCTTAATTCTAATCTTAAATCTACTAAGTAATTAGGGGTTACTTTGGAATTAAAGGTTCTATCACTAAGACATTAGGGTAAGAATAATAAAGAGATTTCGGTAATAATTTAATAAAGTAATTCAATAACTAGGATCAAATTAGACACCAAGGTTGGATTCAAAGTGAAACTCATCCCTGACATTTTTCTCATTATAAAGGATCAATTTTATTACTGTTGTTAATTTCAAATATTATTTCAATCAACTTGGAAACTTTTTGTTTAATTTCAGTAATTAAAATATAATTCGATAGTAAAACGCAATCCTTGATTTCGACACTCGGTACTACCGTTTTAATTATTACTTGCAACGATTTAGTACACTTGCTGAAACGCTATCAAGGTTTCACTTGGTTTTATGCAGAAGGAAACTGAGAAATAAGGAATTTGAAGAGAAAATTCAATAATCATTTAAACCTAGGGAAGGAGGAGAAAAATGGAGGCGGGAAGTCACTTGACATCGTGTTAATGGAGCTTTTGAAGACAAGAAGACATATGCATTTAATGCCAAAAATTTCCTTTTTCCATTTTCTGAGGAGAAGATAAAATGACGACGTAGAGGAGAATGAAAACGGAGATTGATGATTAAAAAACGAAGGTTGATAAACGTTCTCCGTTTGTGCAGAACATGAAATTAACGCGAATTTATTGATTTCTTTTTTGTTGACAATTTTTCAGTTTTTCTTTGATGAAATTGAAACTTTCCTCAACTAGAGGCTTTGTAAAAATGTCGACAAGTTGTTTTTGAGCATAATAATAGATTAATTCAATTTCTTTCTTGTTAACATGTTGACGAATGAAATGATGCTTAATTTCAATGTGTTTGGATCTAGAGTGCTGAATGGGATTTTTAGTTAGATTAATTGCGGTAGTGTTAGCACAGTAAATTGGAATACTTGAATAACTTACAGAGTAGTCTTCAAGTTGACTTTTTATCCAAAGAACTTGTGAGCAGCAGTTTGCTGTTGAGACATATTCAGCTTCGATGGTTGACAAAGCTATTGTGTTTTGTTTCTTGCAAGACCAACTTATCAATGCTTCACCTATGAACTGACATGCTCCACTAGTGTTTTTTCTTTCAATTTTGTCTCGAGCGTAATCAGCATCACAGTATGCTACAAGATTGAAATGAGAACATTTTCTATAACAACGGCCAGATTAGTAATACCAACAAAATATCTAAAAATTCGTTTTACTACAATTAAATGGGATTATTTTTGGTGTTGATTGAAATCTAGCACATAATCCAACTGCGAACACAATGTCTGTTCTACTGGCACTTAAATAAAGTAAAGATCTTATCATGTCTCTATACTCTCTTTTAGAAATAGATTTTCCATTTTCATCTTTATCCAATGCAGATGATGGATGCATGAGAGTAGACATAATTTTTGCTTCATTCATTTTCTACTTGGTTAAAAGATCTTTGACATATTTCTCTTGACAATTAAAAATGTCATTTTCATGTTGCTAAATTTGCATGCCAAGAAAATATCTTAACTCTCTCATCATGCTCATTTCAAATTCACTTTGCATGAGTTTTGAAAAGCCTTCACACATTTTTTCATTTGTTGATTCAAATATAATATCATCCACCTAAACTTGAACAATAAGTAAATCATTTTTATCAGTTTTCTTGAACAATATATTGTCGATTTTACCTCTATAAAATCCATTTTTAATAAGAAATGAACTTAATATTTCATACCAAGCTCTTAGTGCTTCTTTTAATCCATATAGAATTTTGGTAAGTTTTGAAAACATGATTTGGTTTTGATTGATCTTCAAAACCAGGGGGTTGTTTCACTTAAACTTGTTCGTTTAAAAAATCGTTTAAAAAGGCACCTTAAACGTCCATTTGAAATAATTTAACAAGCTTATGAGATGCATATGCAAGAAGTATACGTATAGCTTCTAACCTTGCAACCGGAGCAAAAGTTTCATCATAGTATATAACCTTATCATCTTCATCCAGTTTATTTCTAAAAACCCATCTTGTTCCAATGATAGTTTGATCTCGTGGATCTGCAACAAGAGTCCAAACTTCATTCTTTTCAAATTGAAGAAGTTCTTCTTTCATAGCTTTGATCAGAATTGATCAACCATGACTTCTTTATTTGATTTTTGGTTCAATTTGATATATCATTGTCATGTTGCTGTTTTCATCATTCTTGAGTTTGACTTTGAGTTTGAGGATGATCGCCTATCGCTCTCCAGCTTTTAGGCGGAGACTGAAACAAATACTATTTATCGATCTCTATTTCCTACAGATCATTTTGTTGCGGCATATCAGATTGTTCTTTTTCTTCCTCAATTGTTTTTCTCAATTCTAGATCATCAAATTCATCAAACAATATGTGCATACTAATTTCAACCACTTTAGTTCTTAGATTAAACACTCTATATCCTTTAGATTCAGTAGAATACCCCAAAAATGTTGCTTTGTCTGATTTTGCATCAAACTTACCGATGATATCTTTGTTGTTTAGAATATAACAATAACACCCAAAAATGTGAAAAATAAGAGATGTTTGGTTCCTATTTTCCCAGATTTCATATAGGGTTTTATTGATAATTTTTCTTATAGATACACGATTTAAAATGTAACAAGAAGTGTTAGTAGCTTCAGCCCAGAAATATCTTTCAACGTTAGATTCTTCCAAGATTGTTCTTGCCATTTCTTGTAGTGTTATATTCTTTCGTTCAACAACTCCATTTTGTTGTGGAGTTCTTGCACAAGATAGATTATGAGAAATGTCAAGTTCTTCAAAGAGGGTTTTAAAAGAGGCATTTATAATTTCCATCTTTTGAATATTCTGAGTTTTGTTGACTGGACTAATTTTCTTCGTTCTTGGCAGTCTTCTCTTGAGTTTTAATGATCCAATATTCTTTAGATATTTCTATTGATACCATCAATTTAATATGCAGTTTTTCATTCTTGCAAACAGGCTGAAGAATGATGGTAATCTATTGCAGAATGACAGCTAAACATTCTGGAGAATATTTGATCATTCTGGAGATTCAAATGATCATTATGGAGATTGATAATTGATCTGGAGATTTAATCTTAATCGTTTTTGACGTTTTCCTGATCGTTCTTGAGGGTGTTGTGATGTCTTACGTATCTCTAGATCGTTCAACATTCTTGGCAGTCAGTCTGGAGAAAGATCAGTCTTGTTTGATCTTGCCTGATTCATGATCTTTTTATTTTGTGATTTGAATTATTTCTTTGACTAGAATGGATCATGTTTGTTCCTTGGACAATATTCATAATATTGGTGTGAATTTAAGAATTAATATCTTCTTCTAATCAGTGGAGATTGATTGTTCTTGAAGTTGTCTTGATCATTCTTGGTGCTGGAGAACATTCTTTGTTTTCCATATTTTGTCAAAAATGTTCTTCTTTCTTGTTTGTTCAGATTCTTGCTATTTTATGTTGATTTCTTTGCTTTGTTTAAATCCTATCTTTAATTTAATACACACAAAAACACAAGTTAAATTAACATAACATTTAGAATCATAAATAACTTTCTTAATTAACATTTGTTTATTTTCATCAAAACTTAAATTGAGAGTTTGTCTTAACATATATCACAAGAAGATATTAGAGGAAGTGAAGATGTCATAGGAAACAAAGATACTAGAGTCAAGTGAAGTTAAATGAAATCAACACAACATTCAAACTTTGGTTATTACATGTGTTGTTGTGTGCACGCATCCGTCTCTGAAGTGTCTGCCTAGTGTACCTTTGAAGCTTTTGCGCATCTACCTCTTAAGACTAAAGCATGTCTCTATGTAGCATGTTTTGAAGTGCCCGCTACAATAACTTTGAAGCTTCTACTTGAGTTGCCTCTAAAGCTCATGTTCTGCTCGCTCTAAAGACTACAACTTCTTCCAAGATGTCGCATCTGATACACAACATGCTCTAAAGATGCAACAAGGTGATATTGCCTATGTCACTAATTCTAAGTCATGTAATTCTATGATGAAGAAAGTCAACGACTATGTTTGAAAGGTAATACTTTGATGGTGACTAAGCTGCTTCATAATTTTGAAGTTCCAATAACATATTTTGATATTCTCCCACTGCTCATAAACAAGCGTGTGATAGAAGATTCAAGGAGAATTATTTTCAAGCGCTATGTGGATATTCTCGCACATAATTACTCTAGAAGATTTAGTTGAAGATTCGTTTTTGAATTAATCAAGCTTCAACGATCATATTCCCCAACCGTATCTATCAAGGTTTATTTTTTTTGTGAAAATCTCTATTGACCTCACGCATAAATGATATGCTTAGAATATGTTTGGGAAAGTATTGAAACCCAAATTCATGCTACATAAAAGGATCAATTATGAAGACAAAATGCAACACAACATGAAACTTTATATTACTTAGTGCTCTTTTTTAGTGCGAAGTTCATTGTAATTGATCCTCTTAGAAGAAGCAAAACAAACCCGGTTTCACCCATTTGTAACCCAACCTAGTAGTGGCTATTATGCCTTAACGACTTGTAGGTTTTCAAGTTGTATGTTGAGAATATTTGACTTGTAGAGTCAAGGTGTTGTAGTGCCTCAACGGTGTGTAGGTTTCAAGCTGTAAGTTTAGAAGAATGACTTGTACGATCAGGTGTGGTAATTCAGGTTCTGAATTAGTGGATAAATCATTACGAGTGAAAGGACTCGACGTAGTTGCCACGTTGAGAATACCTTTAATTTTGTTGCCATGTATTTTGTTGTTGGATAATTTTTCTTGCGGGAAAAGGTTGTTGATTGGTGTCTTTGGTGAAATGGGCAGAGTACGAAGTACACAATTAAAGGTGCATATAGTGTTGTTGTTAATGAGTTCTAACTCCATCTTGTATCCTTATGCTGATGTCACTTGGAACAAGATGGTCCATTTGAAGGTGTCGTTTTTTTGTGTGGAGGCTTGTGGACGAGCATGTGCCGTCTATGGCTATCTTAGTTTGTCGAGGTGCAATCCAGCCAAGTCTAATTTGTGCTTGGGGGTGTGGATGCGAGGAAATATCTTTACACTTGTTCTTAAAGTGTCCATTATTTTGAAGTTGTGTGAAAGTTGATCATTTAGTGGTTTGGTGTTCGTGTGACATTTCTGAAAATAGATTCATCACTTGTTCTAATTAGATTATCATTTTAATTAATTAATTATTAAATGAATATTAAGTTATATTAGTTTATTAATTACTTAGATTAAAAGTGTTAAAATTATTAAATAATCAATAAAAATTATTTATCAGTAGTGAATATTGATTTATTGGATTATTTAATAGTAAAATTGTAATTAGTAAAGTGATAAGATGATAACAATGATAATTAAGGTGAATATTAATGTGTTGTTGATGAGATGTATGATATATATATATATATTGTGTGATATGTGTGTTGATGATTTATTGTTGGCTAAAGTTATTTCGTTATGAGTACTAGTTGCAGATATGCAGTAAGTATTGCCTAATGTGATTGTTAATAAGTTAATTTGTTATGATACGATGTTTAACATTGATTGTTGATGATGAATATTTCATGTGTGTATTATGTGTGGTATTCATATAGTCGAGCATGTCGAGGGTTGAGCTATGATAGAATTGGAGTTCGGTTGTTGAGGAGACTTTGGGAATATCATTAGTATGAAGTTTTTCGTAACGACTGAATATATACCGTTGGACTATCAATTTATAGAAATTGAGTTACCTTGACTGAACAACTATTGTTTATGGGGTAGGAGGTGTTGAGACAAAATCTCAAATTAATGTTTTGATGATAATTAAACAAAAGTTAATCAAGATCTAATTATGATTATAAGTGTTTTGGTATTTAACATGTATATTTTAGTGTATTAAAACAAGTTAGGTACCAAACATTACAAATCAGGTCTTATTAAAATAAAGAAAAGCAAAATCATTGAAACGAAGAACGTTCTTGACATATTTCTGAAAAACAAAGAACATTCTCCACATTTGCATATTAACAAGAATAATCAGATTTCTATATAAAAGTTAGATCATGAATTGTAAATCATTCCATATCTTCAAAAAAATATACAAGGATCAATCTAAGCAAGAATTAATCCCAGAATTTGAAAGATAAAACACTTTCCTTCACAAAATACATAAGCAAGATCATTCTCCAAGTTATGCAAGTGCAAGTACAAACTGTCAGGATGGAAAGGACAATGCTGTTGTACTTTCAATCAGACTTGCACACGTGATTTCAAAGCATGAGATCACTTTAGACAACTGTCAAAATTAGAACATAAGTCAGCTCATCTCAAGATAAATTTGAAGAACGTTCTGTTGGGGTTGATTGCAAGTCCACATCCTTTAGTGTGGGGAGAATAAGGAGAAGGCCAAGGCTATATATTGGGTTTTGGTCATTTGTTTTCAAATGCACCAGTCAGCAATAGCACTTTAAGTTTGTATCTGACTTAGTTTTAAATATTTGCTTTGTAAGAGTGTGGTTGTACTGGGGTGTCTGGGGTGTGAGTGAGAGAAGTCTATGTGTTGTAACAATTTTCACGTAGTATTAATTCTCTGGTTGCCGGTTTAGGCAGCGGCCGTGGTTTTTTCTCCGGTTTTGGAGTTCCCACGTTATATTCTTGTGTTGTGATTGTGTCTTGAATTTTTTAACTTATGCTATTTTTTTCCAAACACGTTCTTGGATCACAAGAACGTTCCTGTTTTCAACAAGAAATTCTTGTTTTATGGCTGATCTTATCATTCACTTAATCGTGACAACTGGAATATTTCCAACGGCTAAATGAGCTGTCATAAGCTCTCTTGAAGCCTATAAATAAAGCTTCACGATGAAGAACAAATCAGAACTGAAAGTGCCAAGAAAAATATCACTCGTTCAATCATACTCGAGTTCTCATTATTCTAAGTTTCATTTCTATCCTTAGTGTGATAATTAGAATCAATACTTACTAAGTTCTAAAATCTAGAATCTATTCTAAAAAGAGTTGAGCATACTCAAATTCTAACAATCTCAAAAATCATTACTTTGTAACTCAAGGCTATATTGTTGACATAGTTTGAGTAGTGTGTAAAAAATTCTTTTATGATATTTTAAAAGGTAGCTTGTAAAATCCTTTCTGAAATAATGTAAAATCCTTTCTGAAATAGAAAGGTAGAACCTTGTAATAGATCAAGATTGATCTGTGAAATCTGTGTGAAAACCAAGAACGTTCTTGCTTTTGAGCACTTAGTGGAAAATATCACAATTGTGAGGATTTGACGTAACGTGTGTTGAATGAGCCCATGATATATCCTTGTGTGATCTCTCTTTCCTTATCTCTATTTATTTTTGTTTTACAATCAGTTTTAATATTGATAAATTAATATTGTTTGTCTTCTTTCCACTAATCATAATGTTCTTCGTTTGTAACCAAAATCAATCTTGAGTTAAACACTTTAATTTTTAACATGATTTTTAAAAAGGGCAATTATAATTCAAATCTCTCTTTCTTATAATTGACATTATTACTTCAAGAAGTAGCTCCTCTACCCATATATATCAATACGAAGTTAATTGGATCCATGTATCAGAGTTAGTTGATGATTAGGTTGCATTGCATTATAAAATGTATTGATTGCATTAGTTGGGTCATTAAAATATGTGTAATCTATGTGTTTATTGTTAATGATAGTGTTGTGATATATGTGTTACATGTTGTTTTGATTGATTAATTGCCACTTGTTGATATATGATATAGCTATTAAGATATGCATTTATTTTCATTGGACAATGATAATGGATGGATTGATAAATAATAAAAATAATGGGTTTTTAGACCTATATTGATGCATGTGTCAATTACACAAAAACAAAACATATACAAACTGTTTGAAATTAAACATAGTTTATTGTAATCATTAATTTAAAAACAAAATACAAACTTGTAAATTGTACACAAACTATAACTTAATGGTCTAGTATAAACTTTAAAATATTTATTTGTAAATTACATTAGAAGTGTGTTCGTTTTTTGATTTTGGTTTTCTATTATCAATATCTTTAAACATTTTCTTGACTCAATTCTTAAAAACGACAATCTCATAATTTTGCATGTGAAAATTATAGATTATAATAGATAAACTTCTATATACTTCAAGATTGTACTCGATTGTCAATTTGTGCGATACACTAGTAAAATATTTGTTAAATATATTATTTTGTGAAACATAAATATAAAATATAAAATATAAAATATAAAATAAAAAGCTATAAAATGATTATTAATATTAATCAGAAAGTGATGCAAAATTAAATTTTTCTCTATTACACATAGTGGCATAGATCTAGTTTATCTATATATATAACTTGACAACTCAAATGCGTTCATCTTGCATCTAAAACATATTCTTGAAAAATATTCCATCTCTCACATTTTTTCCTAATCTTTGCACCAAAACTCAATTATCCTGCTTGAGTCCCTCATTGCATTTTGCTTGTTTGAAGTAATATTAGATTAATTTTGTTACATTTTTCTATTGAGTATTAACCTTTTTCTTTAACATTATCGCTTGTTAACATGCAAATTAAGTTAAAATATATTTTTTAACTAATCAAAATAAACTTTCATTTCAATTAACCAAAAATTTTAGCAAAATTGATTTTACAGTTTACACTGAAATACATACCATGGTTATAAAATTACAAATTGTTATAAAAATAAAGTATGATAATGAAGCAAAATCATTCACAGCCCATTTCCAAACAGAAATTAAATCAGTGCATATGTGAGAACATAGGGAGCCGCTGAGTAGGGAAAATGGCTATGATATCGGAAGGAAAAAAAAATACTAAGAACTACAATGCAGAGTGATGTCGATAGTCTCAGATATCTTTCGAGTTTATTTTATTTTTGTTGTTTTAATTTTTTGAAATATAGGTGCTAATTTTGCAATTGTTTAGAAATGAGTATAATGTGACGAAAACCTTTGTGATTGATTTGATATATGATTATTTGAATAAATTCAATTGACTTGTGTTTTTAATCTATGTGTTTAATATTTTTTATTTGTTTGACTATTTTTAAATTAATTTGCGATTCAAAGTTTGAGACAAGAGTTGACTCTTTAATACTTTTAGATAAGAATTTTTAATTATGTAGTCTAGAGATTGATCTAGACACTTAATACTATTATAATTTATGATATTTGATACTTATTCTTTTTTGTAATCTACCAAGTGATTAGGAGGTTAAAACAAAGATTTAAGGTTCAATTCGCTAAGAGATTGGTAGCTACTCATTGAATGAATTTAGTAATTAGGGCTCAAATTATAGCTAAAGATTAGATTCAATCGAATTTTTTTTTGTTTAAGTTGGTAATTATATATAAATCTTTTCAATAGTTTGACGCAATCGTTGAGTTCGACACTTATTATTACTGTTTTAATATTTACTTTGTAATAATTCAGTACACTTGATGAACTCTTTCATGAGTGCATGTGACTTCTCGTGGAGTTAAGATCCAATCACCTTGGATAACTACCTTGTAGTGACATCCATCCATGTGCACTATATGTAATTATCTCTATCGAAAAACTAAATTAATAGTCAACTTCGTGAGCCCCAAAACACATGATAATAGACTTCTCCACAGTAATGCAATGCAACTACATGGATCAATTCACAATTTATTTGTTTAATAAGTTCTTGACATTCTTTGTTGTTCGTATTACATTGTCGTTTATTTTACCTTAGTCAAATGTCACAAAACTCAAGGATTATAAACTACCTTGCTATTTAATATTTCCAATTATAACAAAATAAAACTCAATAGAGTGCTACGCTCTCAAGCCTAACCTTTAAAAAAAAATCAACTATCGCCTCACCGATGCTTAACAATCATTATCTTAGTAAAGATAATCTAGCCTAAGATGATAAAAACTCATAACTTGAAACATATCCATGTATATCAAGCAACAAGACCATAAATTGGAATAGAGTGAGGATATGGACATAAATTTGTGACATATCAATAGTGTTGGAACATCGACATTGCAACATAGAGATGACTCTAAGTCATAACAGAAGAAATATAGTTAAATATAGTAAGTATGACTAGAAAGTGGTTCTAGACGAAATTGGATAGTGAGGGTAAGGAAAAATGGAAAACTGTCTCTCAATGGTGGGGAGACCCACGTATTTATACTTTTTGATCTGCCAAAATTACTTAGTGTTTTGACACGTGACCATGCAATTAACTTAAAGAGTTCAATGTCGCTTAGCAAATTTAGTAGCGGTTAAGCCATTCTCAAATTCCCTGAACGAATTTTTTTTAACTTACTCTCTCATTTCAGTGACTTTTCACAGGTAAGATGCCTTAGGGGTCTTTCTTGACTCCAGATTCCCTCTAACTCAAAACAAAATTGTCATACTATTCGATAGACATAATGGTATCCTTGGTTCACAATAAATTTAAGTCTTAAGAAAAATTGTACAGGCAGGCTCATGCAACCACTTTGCTATTTGCTTAGAGAGTCTGATCGATCTAGACTCAATTTTCTTTGCTTGCCACAAGTAATTGAGAAATGTACCCATGCACTCCACTTAACTTCTCACATCCCATGCCCAATGAAAATACCATTTTATCCCCTTTAAATTACACCATCAATTATTTATCTATTTTTTGAAACTTACAAAATTTCATTATCATTCCAAAAGTTTAAACTTTTGAAAATGTAAAAAAGTGATTTTTTTTGACATTTTCGAAACTTTTGATAAACACAAAAGTTTCGAAACGTAATTTTCTAGAATATTTTGACATTTTCGAAACTTTTGACAAATCTGAAACTTTTGAAATGTATTTTTTTTCCATAATTGGTCAAAATTTTTGAAACTTTTGAACAAGTTGAAATCTTCGAAACATAATTTCTCATATTTTCGAAGGTTTCCATTAATT
>PGTU02013159.1:5000-17113 GCA_002896215.2 Cicer echinospermum | reverse complement strand
CTTGACCAATTTGTTTAAATGATCCATGTGAATATGAGCAAATCTCTTATGCCATAGCCAAGCATCATTATTGTCGCTTACCAAAAGACATTTCATTTTTAAGGATAAATCTTCAAGATTAAGTATGAAAATGTTTTTGAAACGCTTCGACAAACTGAGTTTCATTTGTAGCTCAAGCATGATCTTGTTGTAGGCTTACCAAAAATAAAATTTAAAAAGGATAAATTATGTGACGCTTGTCAAAAAGGCAAACAAACAAAAAGTTCTTTCAAACCTAAAAGTCATTTAACTCTAGACCACTACAATTATACATATGGACTTGTTTGGTCATCAAGAACCAAAGTCTTGGTGGAAACTCATATGGACTAGTCATTGTTGATGATTACTCAAGGTTCACTTGGACCTTATTCTTGGAAATAAAATGAAGCTTTTAAGGCATTTAAAACTATGCCAAGCTAAGTCCCAAAACGCAATTGCCAAATTGTATCAATTAGAAGTGATCATGGAAGGGAATTTTAAAAATACTTCATTTGAAGAATTTTGTGAGAGAAATGGCATTTTTCACAATTTTTTTGCACCAAGAACACCACAACAAAATGGGGTCGTTGAGAAAGAATAGATCCTTGATAGAGCTTGCTAGAACTATGCTAAGCGACTCATAATCTTAACAAAATACTTTTGGCAGATGCTGTAACACACAGCATAGCTAGGTGTTTGCAACCGGTATATCATTAGGCCAATTCTTAAGAAACACTCCATATGAACTTTACAAAGGTAGAAAACCCAATATCTCTCACTTTCCACATTTTTGGATGTAAGTGTTTTTGTGTTAAATAACGGTAAAGACAACCTTGGAAATTTGATGAAAAAGCTGATGAAGGGTATATTTCTCGGTTACTCTTTATCTAGTAAAGCATTTAGAATTTTTAATAAAAGAACTTTTATTAGTTGAAGAATCGAATGCATGTAACCTTTGATGAAACTAACCCCATAAAAGAAGATAATATTATTTCTTGTGATGATGATGTTTTTGAAAGCGATGATCCAAGCAAAGAACTTCAAACTAATCAACGACAACAAGAAAGTGAAGTCAATATTGAAAGGCAAAGTGATGATCTTCCTAAAGAATGGAGAACCCATAGATATCACCCTATTGATAACATCATAGGTGATATAAATAAAGGAGTCACAACAAGATTAAAATTGCAAGATGCTTGCTTAAACATGCGTTTGTTTCTCAATTGAACCCTCCAAAATTGGTGAAGCACTTAAAGATGATCAATGGATACTTGCCATGCAAGAAGAACTGAATCAATTTGAAAGAAGCCAAGTTTGGGAACTTGTTCCTAATCCTGGAAATAAACACATCATTGGTACAAAATGGGTGTTTAAAAATAAACTAGATGAGAATGGCATAGTTGTTCGCAACAAAGCTAGATTGGTCGCTCAAGGATACAATCAAGAGGAAGGGATAGACTTTGACGAAACATTGCTCCGGTAGCAAGATTAGAGGGCAATACGTCTACTATTAGCATATGCTTGCTCCATGAATTTTGAGCTATATCAAATGGACGTGAAGAGTGCCTTTCTCAATGGGTACATAAATGAAGAGTCTATGTCAAGCAGCCCCCTGGATTTGAAGATTCCAAAAATCCTCACAGTTTACAAATTGAAAAAGCCTCTTTATGGTCTAAACAAGCTCCAAGAGCTTGGTATGACAGATTAAGCACCTTTATGTGAACGGGATTTGACAAAGGGGAGGTTGATAAAACTTTATTTGTCAAAAGAGATAATGGTCACACATTATTGGTTCAAATTATGTTGATGATATAATATTTGGATCAACCAACAAGGACATATGTGAAGAATTCTCTTCAATAATGCAAGGAGAATTCGAAATGTCCCATGATGGGAAAATTGAACTATTTTCTTGGACTTCATATCAAGCAACTTGAGCACGGCATCTTCATCAATCAAGCAAAATATTGTAAAGAATTACTAAAGAAATTTGAAATGGAAAATTGCAAAGAAAGTACAACTCCAATGGGATCTGGAACATATGTTGATAAAGATACATCAGGAATTTCAATCGACATATCCAAATATCGAGGTATGATTGGATCATTGTTATATCCAACGGCCAGCTGGCCAGATATTATGTTTAGTGTTTGTCTGTGTGCAAGATTTCAGGCAGATCCGAAAGAATCACATCTAGTAGCTGTTAAAAGAATTATGAAGTATCTGAAAGGAACGACAAATGTAGGCCTATGGTATCCCAAGGGTAGCATATGTAGCCTAGTTGGATACTCTGATTCAGATTATGCGGGATGCAAAACAGACCGTAAAAGCACTAGCGGCACGTGCCATGTCGTAGGAAATGCACTCGTTTCATGGTCTTGTAAAAAGCAAGCTTGCGTTGCACTTAGTACTGCTGAAGCTGAATACATTGCAGCAGGAAGCTGTTGTGCCCAGATTCTCTGGCTCAAACAGCAATTACATAACTATGGAGTTAACCTCGGCTGCATTCCCTTAAGATGTGATAACACAAGCGCAATAAACATCTCAAAGAATCCAATCATGCACTCTAGAACTAAACACATCGATATCCGACATCATTTTCTACGGGATCATGTACTTAAAGGTAATGTTGAGGTAACATTTGTTGATACACACAATCAATTGGCCGATATATTTACAAAACCGTTACCTAAAGACTCATTTTATAAAATCCGAAGAGAACTTGGTATTTTGAGTGAAAATGATCTTTAACCATTGCATGATATACATAGTTTGTCATATCTCTTATGTCTTGTTGATTATTGCTTTTTGATATATGAATTTGTGTATTACATGATGCAATTTTCATAAAAAACTGAGTTTTTAAGCAAAACTGTGCTTATGTAGTCGAATACAATTGTCTGTATTCGAATACAAACTTTCCCAGATTTCCTGTATTCGAATACAAAGGATGTGTAGTCGAATACACGTTCCCAGAAAATTGTGTATTCGAATACAAGAAGGTGTAGTCGAATACACCTTCACGTTTTTGCCCAGATATAAAAGCTGCTTCACATATTTAGGGTTATTTTATTTGGTATTCGAATACAGCCCCAGTTTCTCCTCTCTTCTCTCCAAAACTCATCCATCCTCCTTCCACTCACTTACCCATTTACCCAACCTAACAAAATCCATTACTCTTTACTTCCTTCTTGTCATTCCTCTTCAAATCTCTCACAACTCTCACATTTTCTCTAAAACCCACTTTCACCAAAAATACCCTTTCTCTCACCATGGATGCCGCAAACGAGGACCACGCACCAAACATGCAGCAGTAGGTCCTCACGAAAACGAACCAGGAATCCTAATATCACGGATCTATCCCGGCTTCTACACACACCGGAGGAAATTGATCGTTTTCGCACATTCTACTCGGACAAGCGACTTATTATCCCAAAGTATGGTACTTTAGACTCTTTTTCTAACTTTAAATTTCATGCGTTGCTCAAAGCACAACATGTTGAAGAGTTTATAGGCTACAAAGGTCCAGTTTATCCAGATTTGGTTAGGGTTTTTTATTGCAATCTCATGCAAGAGGGAAAACTGTTAGTCTCTCGTGTTAAGGGTAAAATCATCCGTTTAAATACCAAAACCATTGGAGAAATTCTGAATATTCCTTTTAATGGTGAAATTTTTTGTCCAAACCAATTGTGTGAATGAGGTGATATTTCTAAGTATGATGTGTATGTCTCCCTCTATCGATTTGACCGACGCACCATGGAACAAAAGAGAGCTTAGGCAGGTTCCAAATATGCCTAGCAACGGTATGGTGTGGGAAATCTTACTGTTGATTATCGGCTTCTACATTATTTCCTTAGCTACATACTGGTTCCGAAGGCTGGAAATTACTCCCAAATTTCGGAGTTTGAATTGCAAATTATGAATTTCATGTTTGAAGGTCGTCAACTTAATTGGGCATTTTTTGTGCAATCTATTATGTTTGGATCTCGCGAGGCAATTGGCTTACCCTATGCAAAGGAAGTTTAACGGATTTTGGAACACTTTGGTGTGGACTTCTCTGATGAAGTTATGTTTACACCCACCAAAGAAAATATGTTGGATTTAGGTGTCTTGCCTAGCATGCGGATAATATGGAATGAAGAGCTTGAAGCATTTGTGCATAAAGGTGATCATGGTCAACCATCTGATGATGCACCGGAGGACAATGCTGGACCCTCCAGCGCTGCTGCTCAAGGAGATGAAAATGGCGAGGAAACTGCATCTGATAATGATTATATCTCCAATCAAATGATCATGACTCGCCTTGATTCTTTCCAAACCTTCTTCCAAACTCAATTCGACAATTTGACCACCTCTATCGCCACTCGCTTCACCAATATTGAAACTACTATTGCTCGCAATCATGAAGCACTATCTCAAGACATTAGTAATTTATCAGACAAACTTGATCATTTCCACATTCCGACAGATTTTGATTAAGTCCCTTAGTTGCTATGTACTAATTTAACTTTTTGCATTATGTATTATTGTGATCTTTGTTTTATGAACTCCTTTGTCCTTTTGATTATGGTGTATTTTGTATTGCTCTATTCGCGACATGTTATGTATTAACTTTTATGATATTATGACTTAATTTCCATTTATGTTATTCTCCTTGTTACCTTATATGCCGTTTGTGTATGATTATACTCGAAACTTGTATGTCTCTTTTTCTTTTTTTTTCTTCTTTTTGATCATGTTAAAAGGGGGAGAAAATTTGGTACTGTTGTTGCATTTCAAACTATGTAGGTACTCAAAAACAATTTTTTTCAAAACATCACATATAACGGGGGAGTATGCACCTATTACGGGGGAGCAATGATTTCAACTATACACTCTCTTCACAACAACATTTTGTCATAATCAAAAAGGGGGAGAATGTAAACTACATGTTTTTGATGACGACAAGACCACCAACTATGGACAATGCAGCAAGATCAAAAAGAAGATCAAACTATCTTCAATAAGCTTCAAAATCCAAATAATAAATGATTAAATGTAAAGGTATATGATACAAATCAATAGTTCAAATACATGAGAACAATTCATATTTACATATGCATTTAGCATATTTTCTAAAATCAAAAACAACATTAACAAATCATTTAAAATCATATTTTTGACAATTTACATAAGTGTATTCGAATACACCATGTTGTATTCGAATACAACTTAAGTCAGAGGCAAAACTTTAAATGTTGTATTCGACTACACCCATCTGTAGTCGAATACAAGCTAAGTCAGTGGCCAAAAATCCTTTGTGTGTATTCGACTACACCCATCTGTAGTCGAATACAAGTTAAGTCAGAGGCTAAAATACACTAATCTGTATTCGACTACACTAATGTGTATTCGAATAAAAGATGTAAAATTTGAATTTTTTAAACGTTACAAAGACGTGTATTCGAATACACATATACTGTATTCGAATACACCTGGAAACATTACAATTTTTCAGATCTGGGATGCCTCTAGAACATTGTAATTTTTCATCAAACCTCTTGGATCAATGGCCACGAATCTGAAAGGATGTTTTATGGAGTATAAATACCCCATAACTTCAGATCAAAAAATAACAATCCTTGAATTAATTCATTAAACAACTTTGAATAAAATTCTGATTTTTCTAAGTACTTGCATTAGATTTTCATATCATTCTAAAAGTTCTCAAGTACTTGAATTGCTATTGAGTTGTTTATCAATATATCACATCTTAGACTCATTCAAACCTTATTGTATCATTTGTACAATATAACTTAATCTAAGATAGTGGTGTGCTATCTTAGAAGTATTGTTAGAAGTTTTGTAGCAAGAATCCCAGGGTGGGAGTTGTACATTTTCTGACAAGTATTGGATTAATCTCTTGTGGTGTGCAAGAGGACTGGACGTACCCTTGGTTATAAGGGGAACCAGGATAAATCTTAAAGTGCCCATTTACTTACTGCAGTTTTTTTTATTTTTTATTAAGCTTTGCTCTTAAACTCAGAAAATCCAACTACCATATCACTAAAAACAAGAAACTTTACTAATACATATTTTTTATTAAGCTTTTTTGTTTTTTGACCAAATCTCATTTGCACTAATTTTTTTTTTCTTTCTGAAATTCATTTTAATAAATTAATTATATTACTTATTGGACTTG
Organism: Cicer echinospermum; assembly: GCA_002896215.2. NCBI lineage: Eukaryota > Viridiplantae > Streptophyta > Magnoliopsida > Fabales > Fabaceae > Cicer > Cicer echinospermum. The sequence continues at coordinate 10,914 of PGTU02013159.1, read as the reverse complement.
GATTAATTTTTCTATAAATTAAAATAAAAACTTATATATTTCCATAAAATTGTATTTAGTTTTTAATATTAATTTTTAAAAAAGGTAATTCTATAAAGAGATTTGAGCATGTAATTATTTACATTTAATTACTCAACTTAATTGATAAAACTATTTGATTACCTGATCTTTGTACTATTTTGGACTAGAATACATTTGCAATATGCATTACCAAAATTTATTTTTAATAAATTTTTTTCCTTAACTTATTTGTTTCACTTTTGTAAACCATCACAAAATATTACATAGTTTTAGGAAATTATATCAATTGTTAAATATAATTTATTAGAAAAATTATTTCTAAAAAGAATTTTAACTACACAATTATTCTGAAATAAATCTATTGTAAATTATTTTTTTACTTTTATGTTGATCAAAATATATTAATTTTTTTTATGATATTAAATTTTACTAAATCTCGTGCCACTTCTATTTGTTTTTGTTATGCAATTGAACACGAGGAAGAAGAATGTGGTTGAATTACTAATTCAGATTTGTTCCTCTTTGATATGTTATTTTCTTTTCCATCTTGTCTTTCTATTTTATTAAAACTTTTGATTTTGGAATATGGTGCCGCTTGCTTCCAAAGACCTATGCTAAAATACAAATGAAATATTCCAGACTTGTTCCTCATATAGACTTGTTCCTCATATAGACTTGTTCCTCATACAGGACAGTGCAATTTCAATAAATTTGATTTAACTATAATTTATTAATTTAATTTCAAAAACTTAGTAGTACTTGTATGATTTTCATACAAAAAAACTATTTCTAAAAAAAATAAATAAAATACATATTATAACTCTCATTCCCAATATCATCTAAGAGAGTGGGGCTTCTGTGACACTTTAAACCCCAAAGTAACATATATAGTAATTTATACTAGATTTTTTTTTTTTTTGGTACAACGAATAAAGAAGATATGTTTTTAAAGAAATAAAAACTTTTATAACTAATTTAGAATATCACATTTATCAATTTAATTCAAAAAAACTTAGTGAAATTGGATGCGTAGGTTGTGTTGTACAAATTGCAAGGAAGAAGATGCATTGTCTCTATAGAAATTGTAATTAATGATTGTAATGATCTGATGTGTAGTTTTAGACATGCTTATGTCAGTTTCATTGGTCGACAAAATAATTTAGGCCTATAAGTTGGCAAAGTTAGCAAAAACTATTGGCACAAGGACTTTCCTGGGCTATATCCCACAAATTTTTGGTGCCTTTTCTAGTTGTAAGTCATTTGTTTTAATTTAAAATTAGAATGTTTTGTTGTTCACAAAAAAAATTTATGCGCCAATCCAATATATATTTTGAAATCAGGACTATATCACTTTTCACTTATATAGAAAGTGAGTAACTAACTAATAATTAAAAATTAACTGACTATTAACTAGTTACATCTTTAATACATCTGGCATTAACTACGTAATTTTAATATGGGATGATATTCTAAATTCGAATCGCAAAAAACTAATATGGTAGCTCTCTATTTTAAAATTTAACATATTTTTATTCCTTGTAATTTTTATTTAAATTATAAACATTATGACGATGATTTATTTATTTCCTATTTGGAAAGAGAGTTGGTCAGAAGGAACAAAGAAGAGGATGAGAAAAAAAAAAGTTTAACACGACATACAATAACACAACCTTCTTGACAATAGCTATTTTAATTTTGGATAATAGGTATCTTAACAATTCCAATGGTTGAAATTTAAAATACAACTACTAAAATTTAACTACATTCAATATAAGGAACACAATTAATCTTGAAATTTTTAGTAGTAGTAATAAAAATAATTGATTGCTAAATTAATATTTGCAGTTCAGTTCGATTCAGTTTAGTTATGTAAATTAAAAACTAAATCGAACCTTCTTATATATAATAGCCTAAACATATGGAAAAAAAAATATCTATTTTTGGTTATTTTGGTTGAATTTATGATTTTATTGGATCGATTTGAAACTAAAAAATTCATATGTTGGTTCTATTATTGGAAAATGTATTAATTTTAATGTTTGTTTTTATAGTTTAAATTTTTATATGTTAGGAATGATGCCAGTAATTTGCTAAATATGCTTTTTATAATTCGAATTGTACGTAGTTTGAAGAGACTCCGCCTTATATTTATGTTGTCATTACTTTTGATTTGTTGTTAGATTTTATTTAATGAAATGATCATTAATTTTTAAAAAAACACTCAATCAAAATTCATTACTATACCATAACACCTCACCTTTGCATATCATTTTTTTTATTGCGTGCGTATCCTTTAATTATAATAATATATTATAGGCAAAATTATATTCAGGTTTTTTATTTTATTTAGTTGTAAAAGATCCGTCATAATGTCAATTTTTCTTAAAAAATAATGATGTATCCTAGTTTAAGTCGTAAATGTTTATAGGTAAAATGTGTATGCGAGAAAGAAAAAAAATTTACTAATAAATTGTAAACATTTATAAAAATATAGGAACCTATGTGAAAAAAAATGATAAATGATGAAAATCAATATAAACGACTTTCAATATAGTTTTGTCTAAATTTCTAGCAATAATAATTTATTTTAACTATAACTATTTATTTTTTAAATTGTCAAAAATAAAAATTACATTATATATTACTTTATTTTTTATTTTGAATGCAATAAAATATTACAAATATTTGTAATATTTTTTTTGAAAAGATAAATACTTTTATAAATATTATATTATATAAAATAGGCTAAATTATATCTTTGGTCCCTTAACTTAATTTCAAGTAACGTTTTAGTCATTTATTTATTTATTTTTTCGATTTAATGTTTTTAGCCGATTTAAAAAATACCCCGACTTTAACCTTATAAATAGGTTCGACCAGTACCAAGTTTGCGGTTGCTTTATCAGTGGGAGAAAAAGAGCTTAAGACTGAAATCGGAAAACAATAGAATCTTCTGTGTTGAATTCAATTATTCTGGCGGAACCATAATAAGAAAAACAGGTGTGTGCTCTCAACCCTGATCGCTTTAATTCGATATCTCTTTTTCTCCCTATCAATCTTCAATCATCTGCATTAATCGATTCGACCGGTATCATCTTCGTGTTTGGTGTTGATGTTTTGAGCCAATTTTTTTTCTTCTTATTCGTTGCGACACTGACGGTAATGGTAACGATGTTCTTGAAATTTCAAACCCTAGAAATCTTGATTTGAATTGGTGCCAAAAAAAAAAAGTTGATCGCATAGTCACAAGAAAGAGAGAGATGATGATACAAAATAAAATATAAAGCTTTCCGTTCCCGTTCCTGTTCTTGAAATTCAACCAAGAACGCCCGATCTCTATGAATCTTGGTCATTGGAACCCTCGAATTCTGATTTGAATTGGTGCCGTAAAAAGATGGCAACGAAGTCACAGACTTTGTTATTTGGATTCAAGTTTCTGTCCATGATTTGCTTCATTTGAAAGAGAGATATAAATCTCTCTCTATTTCATTTTCAACCCATTATCCTTTGGGGTAGGTTTTTGCTTGCAACATTAATGCATTATAATTGATTATCCAAGAAAGTATAATCTTGATGATTCTTGATTGAGAAGGTTAATAAAAATTGAAAAGTCGCTATGCTTATGATCTCAAATTTAACTATGAGATAAATTCTTGACTTATATGTGGCCTTCAATATGAAATTTGTATTCATATAAAATGAATTGATATAGTATGTTTCCATGACCAAGTATTTAATTACGAGATGAATGCTTGACCCAAAATGTGGTTTGCAATATGAATTTTTTATTCATATGAAATTGCCATAATACTTTTAGGATGATCCGATTTTTGACCGTAAATGTGACCTTCAAAATGAATTTTTTATTCATATGAAAAGAGATTGAGAATTTGAGATAGTATGATTGAATTATTTGGAATTTAATCACGAGATAATTCTTGACCCAATGTGGCTTGCAATATGAATTTTTTAGTCATATGAAATGAAACTGAGATATTATGATTGGAAGACCCGAAACTTAATTACGAGATGAACTCTTGACCTAAAATGTGGCTTGCAATATGAACTTTTTACCTGTATGAAAAGAAATTGAGATAGCATTTTTGGATGACTTGAAATTTAATTACGAGATAGATTCTTGACCCTAAATGTGACCTTCAATATGAGTTTTTTATTCATATGAAATGAAATTGAAAATTTGAGGATAGTATGATTGGATGACCCGGAGTTTAATTACGAGATGAATTCTTTGATCTAAAATGTAGCTTGCCATGTAAATTTTTTATTCATATGATATGAAATTGGGATAGTATGATTGGAAAACCTGATAATTAGTTACAAGATGAATTCTTGATCTTGAATGTGGCTTGCCATATGAATTTTGTATTCATATGAAATTGGATCTTGACCCTACATGTGGCCTTCAATATGAGTTTTTTATTCATTTGAAATTGGAATTGGAGGGGCAGTATTGTGCCTCGATGATCTTAGACACAAATTTAATATTTGAGTCTATATGACATTAAATTCGATAAAATGAGATGACAATATTGTGCCTCAATGACCTTGGGTGGTGTGATGATGAAATTGGGTTGTCCTGTTGAAGCGGCATCTTGCAATGCCTTGTTTGACGGGCTCGAAAGGCAAAGAGATTCAAAAGATCATTAAACTGTTGGCAGAGATGGAAGAAACGAAAATACGGATCCAGTGTTATAACCTTTGGGATTATTATTAATCAAATATGCAAGGCTAGGAGGATCAATGAGGCATTGATGGTATTTGATAAATTGAGAGGTAAAGGAGAAAAAAATAGGATTGGTGTGGAACCTGATGTGGTATTGTATAATACTTTGATTTACAAACTTAGTTTAAGTTGGGAGGGAAGAAGATGGTTTGAGTTTGCTGGCAGAGAGGAAAACTGAGAAGCAAAATAGGCCAAACATTGTTCCATATAATTGCTTGATTGATGCTTTATGCAAAGCTGAAAGGAAATGCTGTTACTTATACTGTTCTGATATCTGCATTCTGTGGTGTGAACAATATTGATAAGGCATGCAATATTTTGATAGATGTTGAGTTCTGGATGCTGACCGGATGCAATTGTTTACATGCAGGTTGGTATCTGGCTTAAGCATTGCTGGAAGATAGGTGATGCCAGTGTTGTTATGTCACAGTTGAAACGGGCTGGGTTCAGTCTTTGATACATATGAGGCAGTTATACATTCATTCATATTGTAATTTGAGCTATAAGTTAAATGCTTAATCGTATATAATAGTAATTTTTTCATCTTTATATAATATATATTCAAGATTAGATTACACGATGCAAATACATTTTTAATACCATAAATAATACAATGACATCAATTTATGCAATAGATTTTGAGTGTAGTTTACAAATCCTTAAAAGAACTGATTTTTTACTATATAAATTATTTTATTGTAATTGTTTATTCACGGCTATTATGGTAAAAAATGTGTTGACATTCCTCAATTAGGATAAGAAAGAATCTTAGAAAACATGTTGGGACATTGATGCTGGAGCAGTCTCACGTGGTTTTGGACGTGCAATTGGCAACAAGGTTTGTTTTCATTTCCCTAACTACTCGATATTTGTTTGATAAGAACATAATACTCTAATGCTGCCATTGGAATCCAGTACTCGTCTGTTTAAATTTCTGTGTATATATCACAGGAATAAACAGATCTTCAAAGAAAGAAGAAATCAACCAAGAGAAATTATGCCCCGGCTTCTTAATGTGCCAAAAGATGTGTTCCTATCTGCAAAATTTCAGACGATGATTTTTGAGGTATTTGTATTGTGCTAATGCTAACATAATTTTCTGCTGCAATTTCCCCTGTTTTTGGAGACCTGGTTGTAAACGAAGTAGCT
>PGTU02013158.1:0-11756 GCA_002896215.2 Cicer echinospermum | reverse complement strand
TCACAGTATTCTGCAAAACAACCATTTTACACACATTTTCCTACTCTTATACGTCCGTATATTGAGGAGATAATAGACGTGGTGGCTGATGGAAATTGTGGGTTTCGCGCAATTGCAGCATTGTTAGGTTGGACTGAAGAATCTTGGCCTTTAGTTCGAACACAATTGGATAAAGAGATTCATCTACATCAAGACCTTTATGCTAATGTGTTCGATGACAGTGTTGAATCAGTGCGTAGCTCATTGAACATATCAGGATTGGGTGCTCAAGGACAAGATAAGTGGATGTGTTTACCAGACTTGGGTTACGTGATAGCAACACAATATAATGTCATATTGGTGTCGTTGTCTCGTAATCTGAATATGACATTCTTTCCGCTAAACAAACCACCGCCGTCAAAAGAACGTTTACTAGCCATTGGATTCGTCAATGGAAATCATTGGGTACAGGTAAAACTTATTAGTGTTTATTAAATTAAATTAACAACCATTGTTTATTAAATTTATATTTAGTTATTGGTTATGAATTATAATTTCTAGGTTGTAGTTAATGTTTTGAATTATCTATTGTCCAATCCTAAGGTTGATAGTCTAATTGTTTCCTTTTTTGCCACCTATCTCACTAAAATTGGAGAAGACTATTGTATGAAATGTGCATTAGACATATGTGGAAATAGCTGTAGAGACACGTAGGAGAATGTGGAAGATTCTATTATAAGCTCTAGTAACATTCTAGCACAATAGCTTCCTCCATTGTTGCACTAAGTACCTGATGTGCGGTCTTCAGCATTAATTAGTATCATTTCAGGTGCATCAAAAAATTTAGCCATGCGGGTGAGAATGTGAAGGAGAGTCGCACATCATCTTAAGTGTGTCGTCATCTTTCTCCAAAGGCAGATGAAAATGAGCTGGCCCTCTCGAGGCTGTATCTCTTCAACAAATGCTCTGATACTCAGAACCAGCATGCCGCCATTGTGAGGTAGGCACTTGAAAGTATAAAAGTGATGTTCATTAGCCTAGATTTCTCAGTACGTGACTTCCATAATGAGACTGTCTTCGTACAGGAGCTGGAATAGGAACTTCCGCAAACTTCTTCAATTTCAATCCGTGAGTAATTACCTTTAGTGATCCACGATCCTGCGAGTAATTACAGAACAATTGAGATTAATTCAACTTAAAAATAAATAAACAAATAATTAAACATTTATATTAATATATAATTAATTAAATAAACATAAACTTAAAAATAAAACTAATTAAACATTTATATAAACATTCATTTAATTTAATAAACTTAAACACAAATAAACAAATAATTAAACATTTATATAATATATAATTAATTAAATAACCTTAAACTTAAAAATAAATATAATTAAACATTTATATTAATTTATAATTAATTATAAATGAAAATAAATATAATTAAACATTTATATAAACATTCATTTAATTTAATAAACTTAAACACAAATAATTAAATATAAAATAATTTAATTTAATACCTCTCCTTCCCATAACCTCCGAGCCACGTGATGCTCATACTGTGTCAACAAAGATGTCACTGTCGGTCCTCCGGGAAATCCCGTCTGCTGATCCTGCTCATCATATATCATCAGCATCATCGGACTCATCAGCGTCAGGATGTGCAGAAGTATCAGGAGTATCATCAGCGGTCTGCTCCATCTGTGGCGGCTGAGGACATCCTCTCCATATGTGCATGCTCGGTGGAGTCCAACATCATCGTCCTGAACCCTCCTGTTGTCTTCGACGACGCTGCCTAATAGGACGATTTGCTTCGTTGGCGTCGTCTGTTTGATGCTGTTGGTGGAATTCTCTCTACATCACCACGTCTGTCACCTATGATGTTACGAATAATCTGACCAAAGGCTCCTCTCATTCTAGCACTGCAATATATTAATATACCAATATTAAAAACAAATAAATAAAAAATTAAAAAAAACCCAAATAATATTTCGAAAGTTTCACTGGGAAACCAAACTTTCGAAACCCAGTTTTTTCGAATGTTTCCATCAAGCTCAAAGTTTCGAAGCCCAGTTTTTTCGAATCTCAGAAAATGCTCGAAACCTTTTACATTTCGAATATTTCATCTTCAAGGAAACCTTCGAAACTTCTGAACTTCGAATGTTTCAAGTTCAAAGAAAGGTTCGTGAATGGTTGAACATTTCTGGAAAAAAACTGGCTTCGAAGGTTTGATATTCATAGAGAGTTTCGAATGTCTGGAAAAAGCTGGAAAAAAGAAGGGCTTCGAAAGTTTAGGATTCAACGAAAGGTTCGAAAGTTTAGACAAATCTGGAAAACGCAACGCTTCGAAAGTTAACATTCATCGAAATGTTCGAAGGTTTTGGAAAATTCTGGAAAAATACAGCTTCGAAAGTTTAACATTCAACGAAATATATTCGAAGGTTTTGGAAAAATCTGGAAAAACAAAGCTTCGATGTTTAACATTCAAGGAAAGGTTCGAGAAATACTTACTTTTTCACTTCGAATGTGTCAAAGGTTCGAATATTTTGGGTAGGGGTGGGAGAATCGGATGTTTCAGAGTTTCGAACAAATGGGGAAAAAAAGGAAAGTTATTTTTTTTGTGGATTTTATAGATTAACATTAAGGGTAATATGGTCTTTTACATATAGTTGGGGGTCGCAGGTAAAAGTGGGGGTGCGCAGTACAATTCTCAATAATGAGTTTGAGACAACTCTTAATGTCATTGGACTTAGAGTTTGGTGGTTCATCCCAAACTTATACAGATTAGATCAGGTTCCGCAAACTAAAAGTTGACACAACAAATCAATTGAAAATTTTTTCTTAGAAGATAAGATAAATACTACAATAATTAACGTACATAGTTCAATATTTTGATTTAAAATAAAAATATATAATATACAAATATAATAATATTTCAGTAAATTATAATTTAAGAAAATCGAATAACATATTACTAAATACTAAAAATCTGCATCCATATTTTATTTTATTTAATGAACATCCACCATAAATAAAATAGTATTCCAATAACACAATACTGTACGTAAACATTACCATTTTCATAAATTATTAGTATACATTTAAATTAAAGCAGCACTTTTTTATTACCCATACACGTAGTTAGTTAGTAATAATTAAGTAAGGGGTTTAATTAGTTTCCATGTTAGCACCGGTGTTAACTTTAGCCTTTACGAATGTATGAGTTCCTCCTATGAGTTGTTGAATGCATTTTTGGTTCCATTGTTGTTATGAGTTGTGTAACCACCATTTTTAATTTTTTGAGACATTCCCGAATAAACAGCCATCTTATCTTATAATAATATATTAATAATCTCACTCGAAACTTATTAGCTTTGCCGTTGATGTTTGTTGCTAACTGAGTGTGGCATTATATGATGCATAAAGAATCCTTCAACATGAAGCTACCTACTTCATTTAATTTCTTCACATCATGCATATGTCCCTTCTAGAAAGTGATACCAATACTAATCTTGTTTTCTTATAAGAGTCTATTTACCGTCTATTTTGGTAATTAATTCCATTGAAACGGATTTAAGCACGAATTCCAACGTCTTTTCAATGTAATAGTAATAGGGTTAGAATTGGATGCAGTAATTACCATCACTTTATCTAATTAATCTTATCGTTAAATACTACCAAATTGTAAATTTCTTACTTGATCCAAGTAAAAATGTCTATATATTTAGTGGCCACAAATATAAAGTATAGGTCAATTCAACATTATAGTGGATTAATTTTTCCGTTTTCTCATTTAAGTACGATGACATTTATTATATATAATATATAAATTAATATATTTTAATATTATTAAATTAAATTCAATTATTAATTAAATAATCGATCGTCTATGAAGGAGTAATTTATTTAACTACTTGATTAAAATCAAATAAAAAAAAATTATTATTTAATGATGTAAAAGAAATTTATCTCTCTTGTTTGATTTCATAATTAACTTTTTAGAATGGTTTTTATATTTATTTAATTCAAAAAAAAAAATTATGTGGAGAGTTGATTAAAAAAATTTAATTTGTGGAGAGTAAAATGAAATGAAAATTGGATGTATCATTGACTAAAGTTGAATCTAATAAAAAAGAAAATGAATAAATAAAGGAAAAAGAGTCTTATGTGATTCTCCTCAATTGGAAGATAAGTATTTAAGTTGTACATTCAACCAACTTTCAATTTGAGCTGATGGTGCAGTTTGGACCAACATTATGTGTTATTCACATACACCAAAAAGCAATAAAATAGTCATTAGTTTAATTAGGCAAGTTTGTTATCAAACTCTTGCACATGGATAGACGATCATATATATATTTCGAAAATTATAATTTAGTCATTTTTTAAAGCAAAAACTCAAATACTAATTATGATTTAAGTATTTAAGTTAGTTGACTTGACTATGTCCACCTATACCTATATAGGAAACTTCAAATGAAATAACTATGTTCTTTGAACTTCGACCTTCGACCTTCCTCCGTAGCCATTCTCACTAAGCAGTAGTTGCAGCTCCCATAACCTACTTGGATTAGTGACAGCAATGAGAGCTGAGAAGTTGCAGTTCCAAAGGTTTCTTCCATTGTTTGCATAGTAGTGATTCATCACAGCAGATGCATGGTTCATTGGTGTGTTGGGGTAGAAACATGGCCCACCTGATTGAATCATCTTGCAATCACCCAACATATTGTAAACATATTCAATGTTCAGATTGAGTGCATGTTCACTTGTTGAAGGCTTTGCAACACACCAACTTGCTTCATTCTTCTTGCATCAATAAATCAAAGAACAAAGTGTTATTTTTCATAAATAAATTAATTCTATTCAACACAAGATAATGTTAAGGAATTTAATATTTACCATCCCATTAGCAAACTTCAAATGAACTAACTATGTTCTTTGAACTTCGACCTTCCACCTTCCACCTTCCACCTAGCCATTCCCACTAAGCATAGTGCAGCTCCATAACCTACTTGGATCAGTGACAGCAATGAGAGCAGAGTTTGAGAAGTTGCAGTTCCAAAGGTTTAGAGCCTATTCGTTTATCATAGAATCGAACCAATCTAGAATAATCAGAAGCGTTTGAAAACATAGATAAAATTTAAACGAAAATCGAATTAAACAGATTAGATAATTGAGAGAAAGGTTCGAGAGAGCGTATGGAGAAAATTTCTAGGGTTAGGGTTCGTACCTGATCTTTTGATCTGTTTGTGTTTGTTGCGATGGTGCGAAATGAAGAGGATTGAAGAGATGCACGAATTAACTAATATATATATAATCACCATGATAATGTGAACTAAAAAAAATCCTTAAATGTAATGCAAAGAAGCAATCTTGAAATTGATAATGTGAACTAAAAAAATCATTTTTGTTTGGTAAAAATTATTTTTATCACATGCTTATAATTTTTTCCACTACGTTTCAGAATTTTTTGATAAATTTACTTCAAATAGTTTATGAATCAATAATTTATAGATTATATATATATATTATATATATATATATATTCTTTTAGATATTCAATAATTTATGAATCAAATTTACCCTTATTATTTTAGATTATAATTCTTTTACCAGTATAGTTTATTGTTATAATTTAAAATAATAATAATAATAATAAATAATAATAATAATAATACTAATAATAATAATAATTTAGACATGTTTAAATAGAAATACGATAGAACAATCATATTGATTCAACCCTGAAGATAGATAACTTTCTTGCATCTTTTATGAATATTTTATATTGTTATGTCTGTTGTTAATTTTATTATTATAGGATTGACATTTTATGGATTAAATATATTTTAAAATAAGTTTCAAGAAAGACAAGTTAATTGAATAATAAAAAATTTAAAAATATATTAGTATAATAATTTTAAATGACTGAGAAATAAATTTAGTTACCAAATTAAATATGATTGATAAAATTTAATCACAACTTAGAATGCAATTTTTCTATATTTTAAAATTAATTAAATTAAAAAAGTATATAAAACACTTCAATTAACTTATTTATTATATACTACAAACTATTAGTCATCAACTATATGCAAACTATAAAGCTCATTACTTAACTTATCACCGATCCGCGTAACCTTAACCCAAACAAACAAAATTAATAATTTAATTTTTCATTTTCAAAGTTCAAAATAGTATTAACAATTGTCTTGTCAAAATGATCTATAATATTTATTACAGATAGAAAAATAATTGATTAAGATAATGAATTAATAGTTAACGGTGCTATAAGGAAAAAATAAATAATTTCATTAAAGTAACAAAATTTAATAATTTAATAAAAAAAAAAACTAGTATTTACGGTAAAGTTTTTTTTGTTGTCGGTAATTTTGTAACGTTTTTTTAAGAGATATTAAATACTACCATAATTAACTCACATAATTGTAAAATATTAAATTTAAACTTAAGACAAACATCATATCTAACATTTGTAAATTAAAACTAGAATAAATACATGTTTCTGTACAATTCTATATTACAAGAAATTGTAAACAACAATATACTATTCGATCACAATTAATTTTCTGATATTATATAAAAACAACTAACTTATTAATGAATTTTCACAAAAAACTTAAAAGGGATAAAAAATTAAATACTACTATTTTTTAAAATGAAATATAAGCAACAAAAGAATCTAAAATATTAATATATTTAATCATAATTTTTTAACTAAATATATCAATTTTATATAATACAAACTTTACTAATATTTTATTCCGTGACACAAACAAGTATACATGATAATTTTATTTTATAAATTTATGAATTTTGTTTTTTGGCAAAAATACAAAAGCGTAAAAATTTATGAATTTATTTGACACATTTAAAAAAATGTATAATACATTAAAAGATATATGCTTTATTTCACTAAATAATCCTTAGCGGCGAATTTAACCGTTACCATAGAACGCAAATTTGAAAAAAAATACTAACTAGAGAATGATACAATAATATTAATTAAGTGACACAATTGAAAAATAATTAATATGACTTTAAAATTGAAGGAATAACTAATTTAATTTGAAGACAATCCTTTTTTATAAATATGTTATTCATTACGATGACGAATAAAATTTTAATTTTAAAATGAAATCGCTGTCTTAAATATATGTTTTAGGAGTTTTTCCTGACTAAAATTATTATACAATACTTTTGAATCAATTGAAAGAATTAAATATTTATATATATTAGCTGTTTTTTAATTTTGCTTAACATACGATAAACTGATACATGAAAAAAATGATAATCGATTCTGAATTATTTATTTTTGAATACAACGTTAAACTACTCATAATGTTCCTCTAATAACGGCCAAGAGTCAAATAAATAATAATTTATTGTTTTTTTTTTCCTTTTCTTTTCTCGTACACAATTTTGATGTTTGAGTTCAAAGCTAAATACTTTGATATTTTTTAGTTGTGAAGTCAGGTCTTACGAATCATTCATTTTATTATCGAATTTAAATCTGATTAGATAAATATATATATATTAAAAAGATATTCTTACACACACAAAAAGAAAAAAATTATTGATCATATTAATCTACAATCTCAATATTTTGTTGTGCCTAAATTAACCTAAAATTGATTAATACATTGGACGAATTAATAAATAATAGAAATTAGATAATGAATGACAATTTAGACATATATTAATAAAAAAGATGATAATTATTTGTTTTTATTTTTTTTAAAATACAAATTAATTTTGCTTATATTTTCATTTAAGAAAGTATATGAGTCAAGATCCATAGAAACCAAACGTCAACTTAATATAGTCACACAATATAATAACTTTGTATTTTTTTCTTTAAGTCTTAACTCAACCCTGACATTATCCCATTGTTACGTTGAAAGTCTTATATTGGATTCGAATCAAAGTCTACACATATGAGTGTGAGTTTTATGACTATTTATTAACCATTCCTACGGACTTAAAAAGCAAACTGTCTTTTAGAAAAAAAAGACAATAATAAACTTTATATAAATACAAAATTTTACGAATTCAAATGAGTGAACATGTGTATTATCTTGATAAGCACACATACATTCTTAGATGATATTAGTATCTCTCATCAGTCATTTATAGTGCATATTCTCTCGGGTCTTTTTTAAAAGATACAGATAAGTATAATTTGGTCATAAAGTTCAGGTATTTTGATGTCTATCACTTAGCAAAATAGGGATTTTAATAGCGCGCTTTTAGAAGCGCTTACTAAATACAAGCGTTTGTTGTAAATATATTTTAAAAATAACGGAGCCAATAACAGGCGTTTTTTTGACAAGCGCAGTGGAAAGCGCTGTTGTAGGGTCATATAGTGTTTGCACGCATAACTTTTACAATGCTTTTACACACACACTGTATAATGAGCGCCTCACATAATTCTTTATAATATAAGGTAATTTGGTAACTATGAAGTCCATATAAAAATAAAGGGATGTATGTAAATTTAAAATTTAACATATACTATTAATTTTTTATATTTATTTTTTAATTATATTATGAGAACAGAATAAATAATATTACGAGGACTAGTGAAAGAAAACTAGTTGATAAATTCTTTTTAAATTATTAAATGCTTTTTTGTTCATTATTTGTCAAAAAAACTTATATTCTTTCTTTTTTAAAAAATAAGTTTTTTGATATTCTATTAACAATTCTAAAATTATTTTGGTATCATTATTTAGTATGTGTCTGTTTCATTAAACACTCGGTACTTAGATTGTATTTTTTTTGCCTGAATTAAATATTGAATGTATTATTATTGTAATTATAATTTATTATTATTTTATTTATATTTATTTTAAAATTTATTTTATTTAAATGTTTAATTTAATTTTAAAATTAAAATTACAATAACTTAATTATTGATAAAATAAAATAAAAATATTTTCAAATATTAAAAAATTTTTTAAAATAATATTAAAAATATAATAATTTCCAATATTAAAAAAAATATGAAAATTTTAAATATGTCATATAAATATTTTTAAAGAACATAAAAATGTTTATATATTTTTTTATATTTTTTAATATATAAATAAATTAATTTTTAATATTTTATATATAAATGAAAATTAATACAATATTAATTAACATAAAAATATTTTAGTAATTCACAAATATCATCTAAATATTACATCATTAATTTATTTTAAACAAAATAGGAAAATCAAAAACACATTTAAATCGTTGTTTTATTTATATTCAACACATTGAATCTAATCTCAACTTTCAAGCTAGTATGTAAAGTAATGTAGCTTTAATATTTTTTTTAAAATCTGAGTTTCCCTCTTTTTCCGTGGAAAAATCGTAAGCTTTTAAATAATTAAATTGATTTGACAATTTTTACTATAGTTAAGAACAATTTGAAAAGGTCGTAAAAAAACACAATTTAAAACCGAATTAAAAGGTGATTTTTTTTCTTAACTCTCCATATTCCAAAGAAAATCGTATTTTTGAAATATCGTCTTGATAATTAAAATTTCTACTGAAAGTTAAGTAAGTAAAATTTGGTTATTAATTATTTCATTTAGGATACAAAGTCGTATTCTTCTAAGCATTTTCCAACCTTTAATTAATTGACCTCAATCAAAAATAGTTGTTTTTTAATTCCCTATAAAAATTTATATTCTTTCAATGTTACCAACAACATTGGACTCATTTATTATACACGAAACATTACACATTTATTGAGTTTATGATGGATTTTTTGACTGGTAATTGGAGCAATATAGTAATATTAGGCATGTGCTTGTAGTAAGTATCACATGAAGATATTTTGGATGAAAATAATTGTCAGTATGAAATTTAAAGAAGGGTATCGAATATTACTTTGTGTAGATCTACTTCATTTTTCAGAGAAGTAGGCCAGAGCCCTAATTATATACTACTTTTTTCCTTTTTATTATTGAGTAATAGAGTTTTATGAACTTGATGGCTGATGGGAATATAATGATTAGAGTTCTACTTATAGATTTTTATTTTTTATTAAAGGATTTAGTGTGAGAAGATTATGCCCAGCCAGTCCAACGTAGGACCACCTTAGGGTTTGTTGATCACTTGCAAATAAATGTATATTTACCTCTCTAATAGCACTTGCAACATAGGTTGATATATTTGGTTTATATGAACTAATTATATCAAATTGTAATTGAATTGTCTTTTATATTAAAAAAATTGAAGTAGTGTATTTACTTATATTTTAAATATCATATTATACATTTAAATAAGAAAATCCGATAAAACATCAAATAATTTTATACTATTTAAAATTTAACACATTTTATCTATTTAGTAACTACTTGTAATTTCCAATATTGGATTTTTCAAATTAAATTCTACACAATGATGTGTAACTATGCTAAGTTTGGCAATATATATATATATATATATATATATGAAAAAATGCATAAAAAATGCATGAAAGTCCTATATGTTGTTCAACTGTATTTGATAGTTTTTCATTTTGTATTTTATTTTATCATTTCATTCTTTTCAGTCATAAATCGTTGCATCACAATTGATTTTATTGTTAATTTTGATTTTTATTTTAGTGATTATATAGGATTTATTGAAATAAAACACTAAATTTATGTAGCATCTACAATTAAACTTATATTTGGATACAATTTGTTTTAAAATAATTGATCATATTTCGAGAGCAGACATTATTATTAAGGTCTTAGAATAAGTCGAGAGTCAAAAAAAAAATTTAATATATTGATCTAATAAATATGAAGTTCTAAAGTTAAAATAGTATTAAACATTATCTTGTCAAAATGATCTATAAAATTTATTGCAGATAGAAAAATAAATTAATTAGATAATGAATTAATAGTTTAGGGTGCTAACTAAAGGACAAAATAATAATTTTATAAAGTAACAAAATTCGCATAAATTAGTAAAGAAAACTAGTATTTCGGTAAAGTTTTGTTGTTGTTGATATTTTTGAAAAAGTTTTTTTTTAAGAGATATTAAATACTAACATAATTAACTCACAAATTGTAAAAATATTAAATTCAAATAAGACAAAATATTACTAAACAATTTATGAATTTAAACCTAAGAGATAAAGACGTGTTCTGTACAGACTATATTATAACAAAATTAATTACAATATACTCTTCAAATCACAATATTTTATGATATTATTATAAACAAGGCTAACTTATTAATGATTTAAAAAACTTAAAAGAGCTAAAAAATTAATATACTACTTTATGATATAATATAAACAACAAAAGACATCTAAATTTGATTATTAATAATGAATTAAGTAAATACCAATCAATTTATCTATATAATTTTTATTAATAGTTTTTCCATGACACAACAAGTACACTTTGATAATTTTTATTTTATTTTATGAATTAATGATTTTTGTTTTGGAAAAAAATAACAAAAGAGCGCAAATTGCGAATTCATTTGACACATTTAAAAAATAATATATACTAACATGAAAGATATATATTTTATTTCACTAAATAATCCTTAGCGGTGAATTTACCGTTACCATACATGCAATTGAAAAAAAATACTAACTAGAGAATGATGCAATAATATTAATTAAATGGTACAATTGAAAAATAATTAATAATAAAATTTAAAATTGGAAGGAATAATTAATTTATTGAAGACAATATTTTTTTATAAATATGTTATTCATTAGGAGACGAGACAAAATTAATTTTAAAATGACAATT
>PGTU02013157.1:0-16116 GCA_002896215.2 Cicer echinospermum | reverse complement strand
TAAACAAAACAACTCAAACCTATTATCAGATCCAATCCACAACTCATACCAAAACACATCAATTCATTTCTCCACAGAATCCAACCATACACGCAACAAATTTCATCAGTATTAATTAAGAACACGTCAAATAAGACGAACACAAATCAACACAATCCACCACTCAAACACAACAGTTTCATTTACTCAAAATCATACATAAATGGGTTTAAATTCATTTTCCACGAAACATTCATCAATATAACCAAAACCTAACTCTAAGGTTTTACCCATAAAGCCTTAGATTCATTTTCCCCCAAAATCAACACTTCAACCCTAACAAATTCCTTTCCACACAACCACAGATAAGTCCCTAAATGCAAACTAGAAGTTTGGAAGGAGCCCTTACCTTCACATTAGCTTTCACGTTCGATTACGGTACCACGAGTAAATCCGGTAAAATCTCCGCTCGCAACGTCGCTTCCAAAGTTGGTTCCCTAGCACCGTAGCATGGTACTGAGCAACTTTACCTTCTATCTCTTCGCGAAACGAAGCTTAGATCTAGATGAAACAGAGAGGTTTGTGTTTGACGGTTTTGAAATCCCTAACACCGTTTTTCTTCGTTTTCGAATCAAACAAGAAGAATGAAGTTGAGGAATCTTTGTTTTCTAACCCACCAAGCCTTGGTTCCCTTTCTTGAAGCAAAAGGAAGCAACAAAAATGATGAAGGGAGAAGGAAGAAAGAAGAAGAAAGCTTGAATGCGCGAGGCAGGAGGGCGGTTCTCTTCCTCTGTTTCGTTTCCTTTTTTTCCTTTCTAACATATATTACTTATAAACATATATATACATTACATATAATAACATATATATATATATATATATATAGATATATATATATATATATATTACTAATAATAATAACATATAATATATATATATATATAATAATTAAACCTAAACCAATAAATACCTAAATATCTAGATATTTATGAAAATCATCACTTCTCAAAATATTTTGATAAAAATATCTACTCCCGAACCGCAAAACACTAAAGCCTAAACCCTAAAACCTAAAACCTAAAACCTAAACCCTAATTCTTAAACCTAGTAAAGACCAAAATGACCTAAAATATTAATGCATTTTGACTTTTGTTCTTATTGGACGAACTACATTCTTTTAGAAAATAAGTGGACTAGAAAACACCTAGTAAATATCAAAATGACCTAAAATCTATATCCATTGAAAATTTTGCACTTATTTCATAAAATAAATGGAATAGACCTCGACCCTTAACCCTAAACCTAAACCTGAAACCCTATACCCTAAACTATAAACCCTAAACCTGAAACCCACACCCCAAAACCCTAACCCTAACCTCTGAACCCCTAAAGCTAGTAAAGACCACAAATGACCTATAATATTAATCAATTGAGACTTTTGCACTTATTGGTTGAACTACTTTGATTAACAACAAAATGTACAAAAAGAAACATATCAAAAACCACAATAACCAAAATATAAATCCAGTAAGATTTATGCACTTAATCGATGAACTACATTCATTAAGAAGAAAAATGGTCTATAATAGACCTAGACCCTTAACCTTAAACCTTAAACCTTAAACCATAAACCCTAACCCCCAAACCCTAAACCCAAAACCCTAATCCCTTAACCTAGTAAAGACGAAAATGACCTAAAATATAAATGCATTGAGACTTTTGAACTTATTGGACAAGCTACAATGAATAAGAACTAAAATGGACAAAGAGAAACATATCAAAAACCAAAATGACCTAATTAAGAAGAAAAATGGTCTACTTAGACCCTAAACCCTTAACGTTAAACCCTAGACCCTAAACACTAATCCCTTAACCTAGTAAAGACAAAAATTACCTAAAATATTAACGCATTGAGACTTTTGAACTTATTGGACGAAGTACAACGAATAAGACTTAAATTGGACAAAAAGAAACATATCAAAAACCAAAATGACCTAAACTCTATATCCAGTGAGACTTACGCACTTATTCGACGAACTACATTGATTAAGAACCAAAATGGACTAGATTAGACCTAGACCATTAACCCTTAATCTTAAACCCCAAACCCTAAACCCAAAACCCTAACCATTAACCTAGTAAAGACAAAAATGACCTAAAATATTAAAGCGTTGAGAATTTTGCAATTATTGGATGAACTACAACAAATAAGAATTAATAGGACAAAAAGAAACATATCAAAAACCAAAATGTACTAAAATCTAAATCAAGTGAGACTTTTGCAATTATTAGACGAACTACAAAGTTTTAGAAACAAAATGGACTAGATATATTGAGTCTTTTACACTTATTCGACGAACTACATTAATTAAGAAACAAAATGGACTAGATATGACCTAGACCCTTAACCCTTAACCATAAAATACTAAAGCCTAAATCAAAAAAATTATTCCTCGACAAATAATTTTAATCGGCGATCCAAAAAGATGTTTTTGGGCATTAAACTCACAAAATATCAATAACTTGGCTAAAAAGCCTCATAATTCAACACCAAAATACGTAAATTAGAATTTAAAATTATGGGCCTTACGGAATAGACCTCGACCCTGAACCCTGAAACCTAAACCCAAAACCCTATATCCTAAACTATAAACCCTAAACGTGAAACCCTCACCCCAAAACCCTAACTCCTGAACCCTGAACCTTGTAAAGACCGCAAATGACCTATAATATTAATCAATCGAGACTTTTGCACTTTTTGGTTGAACTACATTGATTAACAACTAAAATGGACAAAAAAAAAAAACAAATACCAAAATGACCAAAATATGAATCCATTTAGTCTTTTGTACTTATTAGACGAACTACATTCTTTTAGAAAATAAGTGGACTAGAATACACCTAGTAAATATCAAAATGACCTAAAATCTATATCCATTGATAATTTTGCACTTATTTCATAAAATAAATGGAATAGACCTCGACCCTTAACCCTAAACCTAAACCCGAAACCCTATACCCTAAACTATAAACCCTAAACCTGAAACCCACACCCAAAACCCTAACCCTAACCTCTGAACCCCTAAAGCTAGTAAAGACCACAAATGACCTATAATATTAATCAATTGAGACTTTTGCACTTATTGGTTGAACTACATTGATTAGCCACTAAATTGGACCCAAAAAAAAACATAACAAATTCCACAATGACCTAAAATTTTAATATATTGAATCTTTAACACTTATTAGACGAACTACACTATTTTAAAAACAAAATGGACTAGATTGCACCTAGTAAACAACAAAATGACCTAAAATCTATATCCATTGAGAATTATGCTTTTAATTATATCATGAAATACATTGGTTAAAACCAAAATGGACTAGAATAGACCTAGGCCCTTAAACCATAAAACTTAAACCCTAATCCCTTAACTTAGTAAAGACCAAAATAACCTAAAATATTAATTTATTGAGACTTTTGTACTTATTGGACAAACTACATATATAAGAACTAAGATTGACAGAAAGAAACATAACCAAAAAAAAATGACCTAAAATCAAAATCTAGTAACACTTATGAACTTATTCGATGAACTACATTGATTAAGAAACAAAATGGACTAGATATGACCTAGACCCTAAACCATAAACCCGAAACGCATAACACTAAATCTTAAAGCCTAAACCCTAAACCATAAACCATAATCCATAAACCATAAAATGAATAAGAACTACAACAGAAAAAAAAAGAAACATATAAAACAAAAAACGTCCTAAAATCTTAATCAAGTGACACTTTTGCACTAATAGGTTGAACTAAATTGATTAACAACTAAAATGGACAACAACAAAAATAATAACAAATTCCAAAATGACCTAAATTTTTAATATATTTAGTCTTTTGCACTTATTAGCGAACTACATTGTTTTAGAAACAAAATGGACTAGATATATTGAGTCTTTTGCACTTATTCGACGAACTACATTGATTAAGAAACAAAATGGACTAGATATGACCTAGACCCTTAACCCTTAACAATAAACCCGAACCACAAAACAATAAAACCTAAACCCTAAACCCTAAAACCTAAAACCTAAAACCTAAAACCTAAACCCTAATTCTTAAACCTAGTAAAGACCAAAATGACCTTAAATGTTAATGCATTTTGACTTTTCTTCTTATTGGAAGAACTACAATGAAAAGACCTAGAATACACCTAGTAAATAATAAAGTGACCTAAAATCTATATCCATTGAGAATTATGCTTTTATTACATGAACTACATTGATTAAGAACCAAAATGGACTACATATGACCTAGACCCTTAACCCTTAACCATATACCCGAAACGCAAAACACTAAATCCTAAATCCTAAACCCTAAACCCTAAAACCTAAAACCTAAAACCAAAAACCTAAAACCTAAAACCTAAACCCTAATTCTTAAACCTAGTAAAGACAAAAATGACCTAAAAAAAGTAATGCATTTTGACTTTTGTTTTTATTGGACGAACTACAAAGAAAAGACCTAGAATACACCTAGTAAATAATAAAGTGACCTAAAATGTATATCCATTGAGAATTATGCTTTTATTACATGTACTACATTATTTAAGAACCAAAATGGACTACATATGACCTAGACCCTTAACCATATACCCGAAACGCAAAACACTAAATCCTAAACCCTAAACCCTAAACCATAAACCATAAACCTTAAACCCTAAACCCTAAACCCTCAACCCTAAACCCTAAACCCTAAACCCTTAACCCTAAAACCTAAAACCTAAAACCAAAAACCAAAATCCTAAAACCAAACACCGAAGACCTAAATCCTAAAACCTAAACTCTAATCTCTAAATCTAAAAAAGACCAAAATGACCTAAATTACTAATGCATTTTGACTTTTGTACTTATTGGACGAACTACAATGAATAAGAAATAAATTGTACAAAAAGAAACATATGAAAAACCAAAATAACAAAAATCTAAAACCAGTTAGATTGATGCACTAATTCGAAGAACTATTTTGACTAAGAAGAGAAATGGTCTATAATAGACCTAGACCCTTAACCGTTAACCCTAAACCATAAACACTAAACCCTAATCCCTTAACCTAGTAAAGACGAAAACAACCTAGAATATGAATGCATTGAGACTTTTCAACTTATTGGACGAACTACAATGAATAAGAACTAAAATGGACTAAAAGAAAAATATCAAAAACCAAAATAACCTAAAATCTAAATCCAATCAGACTTATGCACTTATTCGACGAACTACATTTATTAAGAACCAAAATGAACTAGAATAGACCTATACCCTTAACCCTTAATCTTAAAACCTAAATCCCAAACCCCAAACCCTAAACCCTAAAATGAATAAGAACTAAAACGGAAAATAAAAATATCAAATATAAAAACGTCCTAAAATCGAAATCAAGTGACACTTTTGCACTAATAGGTTGAACTACATTGATTAACAACTAAAATAGACAACAACAAAAAAACATTACAAATTCCAAAATGACCTAAAATTTTAATATATTGAGTCTTTTGCACTTATTAGACGAACTACAATATTTTAGAAACAAAATGGACTAGATATATTGAGTATTTTACACTTATTCGACAAACTACATTGATTAAGAAACAAAATGCACTAGATATGACCTAGACCCTTAACCCTTAACCATAAACCCGAACCGCAAACTACTAAAGCCTAAAGCCTCATAGTTCAATACAAAATACATAAATTAGAATTTAAAATTATGGGTCTTACGGAATAGACCTCGACCCTGAACCCTAAACCCAAAACCCTATACCCTAAACTATAAACCCTAAATGTGAAACCCTCACCCCAAAACCCTAACCCCTGAACCCTAAAAGTGGACTAGAATACACCTAGTAAATATCAAATAGACCTAAAATCTATATCCATTGAGAATTTTGCACTTATTTCATAAAATACATGGAATAGACCTCGACCCTTAACCCTAAACCTAAACCTGAAACCCTATACCCTAAACTATAAACCCTAAACCCTAAACCTGAAACCCACACCCCAAAACCCTAACCCATGAACCCTAAAGCTAGTAAAGACCACAAATGACCTATAATATTAATCAATTGAGACTTTTGCACTTATTGGTTGAACTACATTGATTAGCAACTAAAATGGACACAAAAAAACATAACAAATACCTAAATGACCTAAAATATTAATCCATTGAGTATTTTCGTCTTATTAAACGAACTACATTAATGTAGAAACAAAGTAAACTAGAATACACCTAGTAAATAACAAAATGACCTAAATCTAAATCAATTGAGAATTATGCACTTATTTGATGAAATACATTCATTAAAACCAAAAAGGACTGGAATAAACCTAAACCCTAAACCCTAAACCTCAAACTCGTAACCCTAACCCCAAAACGCTAACCCTAAAACCTAAAACCTAGTAAAGACCACAAATGACATAAAATATTAATCAATTAAGACTTTTGCACTTATTGGTCGAACTACATTGATTAACAACTAAAATGGACACACACACACAAAAAAACAAAGTGGATTAATAAAGTGGACTGAAATCAATTGAGTCTTTTGCACTTATTAGACGAACTACACTGTTTTAGAAACAAAGTGGACTAGAATACACCTTGTAAATAACAAAATGACCGAAAATCTATATCCATTGAGAATTGTGCACTTCTTTCATGAAATACGTGGAATAGACCTAGACCCCTAACCCTAAACCCTAAACCCGAAATCCTATACCCTAAATTATAAACCCTGAACTTGAAACATGGGTGCGGGTCAATTTCCATTATTAAATATTTATAAACCCTAATCCGTAAAGCTAGTAAAGAAAAAATAATGACCCAAAATATTAAAGGATTTCGACTTTTGAACTTATTGGACGAACTACAATAAATGAGAACTAAAATGTACAAAAAGAAACATATAACAAACCAAAATAAGCAAAATCTAAATCTAGTGAGATTTATGCACTTATTCGACGAACTACATTGATTAATAAGAAAAATTGTCGATTGTTGACCTCTAGACCTTTTACCCTTAACCTTTAACCTTAAACCATAAACCCTAAACCCTTATCCCTTAACCTAGTAAAGACGAAAATCACCTAAAATATTAATTCATTGATTCTTTTGAACTACATTTTTTTTAGAAACAAAGTGGACTATAATACACCTAGTAAAAAACTAAATGACCTAAAATATATATCCATAGCGAATTATGCACTTATTTCATGAAATACATCGATTAAAACCAAAATGGACAAAAATAGACCTAGATCCTTTACCCTAAACCCTAGCCCTAATACCTAAACCGTAAACCCTATACCCTAAACCTAAAACCCGTAACTCAAACCCCACAACTCTAAACCTTAAAACCCTTTACCTAGTAAAAACCATAAATGACATAAATATTAATCATTTGAGACTTTTGCACTTATTGGTTGAACAACTTTGATTAACAACTAAAATGTACAAAAAGAAACATATCAAAAAACCAAAATAACCAAAATCTAAATCCAGTAAGATTTATGCACGTATTCGACGAACTACATTCATTAAGAAGAAAAATGGTCTATAATAGACCTAGACCCTTAACCCTTAACCTTAAACCTTAAACCTTAAACCTTAAACCTTAAACCTTAAACCATAAACCCTAAACCCTAATCTCTTAACCTAGTAAAGACGAAAGTGACCTAAAATATAAATGCATTGAGACTTTTGAACTTATTGGACAAGCTACAATGAATAAGAACTAAAATGGACAAAGAGAAACATATCAAAAACCAAAATGACCTAATTAAGAAGAAAAATGGTCTACTTAGACCCTAAACCCTTAACGTTAAACCCTAAACCCTAAACTCTAATCCCTTAACCTAGTAAAGACAAAAATATCCTAAAATATTAACGCATTGAGACTTTTGAACTTATTGGACGAAGTACAACGAATAAGACTTAAAGAGACATATCAAAAACCAAAATGACCTAAACTCTATATCCAGTGAGACTTACGCACTTATTCGACGAACTACAATGATTAAGAACCAAAATGGACTAGAATACACCTAGACCATTAACCCTTAATCTTAAACCCTAAACCCCAAACCCTAAACCCAATACCCTAACCATTAACCTAGTAAAGACAAAAATGACCTAAAATATTAAAGCGTTGAGAATTTTGCAATTATTGGATGAACTACAACAAATAAGAATTAATAGGACAAAAAGAAACATATCAAAAACCAAAATGTACTAAAATCTAAATCAAGTGAGACTTTTGCACTTAAAGGTAGAATTACATTGATTAACTACTAAAATGGACAAAAAACAGTCACAAATACCACAATGACCTAAAATTTTAATCTAGTGAGTCTTTTCCACTTATTAGACGAACTACATTGTTTTAGAACCAAAGTGGACTAGAATACACATAGTAATTAACAATATGACCTAAAATCTGTATCCATTGAGAATTACGCACTTATTACATGATATACATTGAGAATTACCCTAAACCCTAAACGCTAAACCCTAAACCCGAAACCCTAAACCCTAAACTCTAAACCCTAAACCCTAAGCCCTAAACTCTAAACCCTAAACCCAAAACCCTAAAACTCAAACTTGTAACCCTAACCCCAAAACGATGAACCCTAATCCTTGTAAAGACCACAAATGACATAAAATATTAATCAATTGAGACTTCTGCACTTATTTGTTGAAGTACATTAATTAACAACTAAAATGGACAAAAAAAAATAACAAATACCAAAATGGTCTAAATATATATCCATTGAGTCTTTGGCAGTTATCAGACGAACTACATTGTTTTTGAAAAAAAGTGGACTAGAATACACCTACTAAATAACCAAATGACCTAAAATCTATATCTATTGAGAATTATGCACTTATTTCATGATATACATGGAATAGACCTAGATCCTTAACCCTAAACCTAAACCCGAAACCCTATACCCTAAACTATAAACCCTAAACCCTAAATCGGTAACCCTAACCCCAAAACCTTAACCCAAAAACCGTAACCCTTGAACTCTAAACCAAGTAAAGACCACAAATGACCTATAATATTAATCAATTGAGACTTTTGCACTTATTGGTTGAACTACATTGATTAACAACTAAAATGGACAAAAAAAACATAACAAATATCTAAATGACCTAAAATATTAATCCATTGAGTCTTTTGGACTTATTAGACGAATTACATTTTTGTAGAAACAAAGTGGACTAGATTACGTCTAGTAAATAACAAAATCACCTAAAATCTATATCCATTGAGAATAGATCTAGACCTAGACGGAGAATCACCTAAAACCAAAATTGACTAGAATAGACCTAGAATCATAACCCTTAACCAAAACCCGAAACCCTAAACCTTAAACTCTAAACCTGAAACCCTAACCCCAAAACCCTAACTTTTTGAACCCTAAAACCTAGTAAAGACCACAAATGAATAAGAACTAAATTGTATAAAAGGAAACAAATCAAAACCAAAATAACCAAAATCTAAAATCCAGTAAGATTTATGCACTTATTCGACGAACTACATTCATTAAGAAGAAAAATTGTCTATAATAAACCTTTAAACCATAAACCCCTAACCCCCAAACCCTAAACCCTAAACCCTAATCCCCTTAACCTAGTAAAGACGAAAATGAACCTAAAATATAAATGCATTTGAGACTTTTGAACTTATGGACAAGCCTAAAAATGAAATAAGAACTAAAATGTCAAAGAGAAAACATATCAAAAACCAAAATGACCTAATTAAGAAGATAAAATGGTCTATAATGGACTTAGACCCTAAACCCTTAACGCATTAAACCCTAACCCTACAACTGTAATCCCTTAACCTAAAAATTTATTAAGCATTGAAACTTTTGAACTTATTGACGAAGTACAACGAATAAGACTTAAAATTGGACAAAAATGAAACATATCAAAAACAAAAATGACCTAAACTCTATATCAAGTGAGACTTACGCACTTATTCAACGAACTACATTGATAAGAACCAAAATGGACTAGAATAGACCTAGACCACTTAACCCTTAATCTTAAACCCTAAACCCAAAGCCTAAACCAAAACCCTAACCATATTAACCTAGTAAAGACAAAAATGACCTTAAAATATTAAAGCAGTTGAGAATTTTGCAATTTATCGAATGAACTACAACAATAAGAATTAAATAGACAAAAGAAACATATCAAAAACCAAATGTACTCAAATCTAAATCAAGTGATACTTTTGCACTTAAAGGTAGAATTACATTGATTAACTACTAAAATGGACCCCAAAAAATCACAAATACCACAATGATCTAAAATTTTAATCTAGTGAGTCTTTTCCACTTATTAGAAGAACTACATTGTTTTAGAACCAAAGTGGACTAGAATACACCTAGTAATTAAACAATATGACCTAAAATCTATATCCATTGAGAACTACACACTTATTACATGATATACATTGAGAATTACCCTAAACCCCTAAACCCTAAACCCTAAACGCTAAAACCTAAACCCTAAACCCTAAACGCTAAACCCTAAACCCTAAACTCTAAACCCTAAACACTAAAACTCAAAACTTGTAACCCTAACCCCAAAACGTTGAACCCTAAACCTTGGAAAGACCACAAATGACATAAAATATTAATCAATTGAGACTTCTGCACTTATTGGTTGAAGTACATTAATTAACAACTAAAATGGACAAAAAATACATAACAATACGAAAATGGTCTAATATTTATCCATTGATTCTTTTGCACTTATCAGACGAACTACATTGTTTTAGAAACAAAGTGGATTAGAATACACCTAGTAAATAACAAAATGACCTAAAAATCTATATCCATTGAGAATTATGCACGTATTTCATGAAATACATTGATTAAAACTAGATAGACTGGAAATAGACCTAGATCCTTAATCCTAAACCTAGTAAAGACCACAAATGGATAAGAACTAAATTGTACAAAAAGAAACAAATCAAAACTAAAAAGTAACCAAAATCTAAATCCAGAAGATTTATGCACTTATTCGATGAACTATATCATTAAGAAGAAAAATGGTCTATAAATAGACCTAGACCCTTAACCTTTAACCCTTAACCTTAAACCTTAAACCTTAAACCATAAACCCTAAACCCTAATCTCTTAACCTAGTAAAGACGAAAATGACATAAAATATAAATGCATTGAGCTTTTTTGACAACTTGAATCTTATAATGGACATATAGCTACAATGAATAAGAACTAAATGGAAAAAGAGAAACATATCAAAAACCAATGACCTAATTAAGAAGAAAATGGTCTATAATAGACTTAGACCCTAAACCTTAACGTTAAAACCCTAAACCCTAATCCCTTAACCTAGTAAAGACAAAAATGACCTAAAATATTAATTACATTTGAGGCTTTTTGAAATTATTGGACGAACTACAACGAATAAGACTTAAATTGGACAAAAAGAAAACATATCAAAAACAAAAATGACCTAAACTCTATATCCAGGGAGACTTATGCACTTATTCGACGAACTACATTGATTAAAATCCAAAATGGACTAGAATAGACCTAAGACCCTTAATCTTAAACCCTAAACCCCAAACCCTAAACCCAGAACCCTAACCATTAACCTAGTAAAGACAAAAATTACCTAAAATATTAAAGCGTTGAGAATTTTGCACTTATTGGACGAACTACTACAAATAAGAACTTAGTAGGACAAAAAGAAACATGTCAAAAACCAAAATGTCTTAAAATCTAAATCAAGTGAGACTTTTGCACTTAAGGGTAGAATTACATTATTTAACAACTAAAATGGACACACACAAAAAATCACAATAAATACCATAATTGTTAAGACCCATATTTTAAAGTACCCTTTATGTATTTTTGGTGTATTTTGGGATTTTGGCTCGGAGGCTTTTATGCCAAAGTAAATAATATTTTGGAGTTTTATATACAAAAAGGTATTCAATGCCAATTAGAATTTTCTCGTTCGATAAATAAATTGAATTTAACTGCGGTAAATACTTTACGGTTAATTTAAGGCGTTTCGGGTGAAACGGTAATTTAATAAATATCTAGATTTTGAGATATATTTGTTAAGTTATATTTATTTTATATAAGTTTGGCTTGGAGGGAAAAAGAAAGGAAAACAGAAGGAAGGAAAAGGAAAAGAAAATAGTATATAAAGGAAGGAAGGAAAAGAAGAAGGAAAGCAAAGGAAAGAAATAGAAAGGAAGGAAAACCCAAATTTTCATCTCCTTCTCAGGTCAGCACGCGATCATAAACCAAAAATCCATCCTTTCTCCATTTTTTCGTTTTCGTTGCTTTCCTTTCCTTCAAAACTAGTGAACCCAAGGCTGGGTGAGAGTTAGACCAAGGTTTCGTAGCTACCCACTCTTCCTCTTTGATTCGAAAACGAAGAAATACGTTTTTGAATCCAAACACAAACCCTCCGTTTTCCTAGATCCGACTCATTTCTCGAGAGACAGAAGGGAAGTTGCTACCACCACGCGACGGTGCTAGTGAACTAATTTGGAAACGGCGTTGGCGAGCGAGATTTTTACCGAATTTCTCGCGGAACCGAAACTCTCGATAAAGCTAACTTTGAGGTAAGGGTCCTTCAAACTTCTAGCTTGCATTAGGGACTTATATTGTAGTTGTGTGGGAAGGAAATTGTTAGGGTTAAATGTATCGATTTGGAAAACCAAACTAGTGCGTTATGGTAAAACCTAAGAGTTAGGTTTTTGTTTATAGTGATGAATGTTTCGTGGTAAATGAATTTGAATGTCATTGTGATGATTATGGTAAATGAAACTTGATGTTTGTTTAATTGGTGGGTTGCTGGTTGGATTATGGTTTGAAATGTGAAACGTATGTTTGAATTGTTTCTGTGGAATTTGAAAACCATCTGGAGTTAAACGGGTATTAAAAATGGGGAATCTTTAATACCTCGGTTTACTTAATGTGCATTTGAGGAATGTTTAAGTTAACTGGGCGTTGAGAATGGGGAATCTCTAATGTCTCGGTTACTTAAACTATCCGTTTTTGAAAAATCGTTTTCGGTAAATGAGTATTAAGAATGGGGAATCTCTTTAAATGACTTGTTTACTGAATGTTTTGCGAAGAAAAATCGTGTTAAAGTCAAAAAGTATATAAGAATGGGAATCTCTAATATGACTGTTGCTTTAACGTTTTGTTTTGAAAATCATTAAGTTAATCGGTATTAAAGAACGGGGAATCTCTAATGACTTATTTAATTAAGTGTTGTTTGAAGATCGTTAAGTTCAAAAGTATATTAAGAAGGGGAATCTCTTAATATGACGTGTTGCTTAACGTTGTTTTGAAAATCATTAAGTTAAAATCGGTATAAGAACGGGGATCTCTTAATGACTATTTAATTTAAATGGTTGTTGAAGGTCGTTTAAGTTAAACTGGGTATTAAAATGGGGAATCTTTTAATATCTGCATTTGCTTAAGAGATTGTTGTGAATGGAGTCTGTGTATTGCTCATGCATTTCATTTGGTAATTGTGTCGACCCCGTGATAGGTACACCTTGGTAAGATGTAACGGACCCTGTAGTTGTACGTTTGCGATTTACATTTTAGTAAATCGTGTGACCGGATAGGTGACACCATGGTAACTGTACTGACCCGTGATAGTGTGTACATTTACGATTTACATTTTTGGTGAATTGTGCTGACCGTGATAGGTGCACCTTGGTAAACTGTAATCGGACCCGTGATAGGTTGTACGTTTGGATTACATTTTAGTAAATCGTGTTGAACCCGTGATAGGTGACACCATGGTAACTGTACTGACCCGTGAAGGTGTACATTACGATTCGCCGCTTTTTTCTTTTAGTAAAATCGTGTTGACCCGTGATAGTGTACACTCGGTAAACCTGACTGCCCGTGATAGGTGGTACGTTTAAATGTTACATTTTAGTAATCGTTGCTGACCGTGATAGGTGGCACCTCGTAATTGGTACTTCTTGTGACTGCGATAGGCGTACAATTATGATTTACGGCCTTCGAGGAGGGTTTTGGTTTGGATTCCGAGTCCATGCATTTTGGCATATACGCATTGATTAGGGTGCCTGGCACGCGAGTCATGTTTGATTTTGAGTTTATGATGAGTTGATTCGAATTTTGATTTATTCGTGATAACTGAGATGAAGGTGTTAAGTGTTATGTGTTTTTATTGTGCGTAAGGTAGATGGTATCGAACTTTTGTGTGTCGTAAGTAATCGCGTAGGAATTGCTAAGTTTAGGTTGTGGACTTGATAGGAAATGACTTAGGTTATTCATGAATTTTTGAAAACTGATCAGGAAAATCGATTTCCCAATCGATTGGATGGAAGACAGGGCTTGGCCAAATGAACAAAATCGGATTAGCCAAAGCGATTTTGTAAATCAGCCTTTTTAAAATCCTTTCGAAATCGATTGCCCATCGATTAGGCCTTAAGTCAGGGGCTCAGGAACCAATCAATCGATTTACAATCGATTGAATTCAGCCCAGGATTCCTGTTTCATTAGGAAATCCCTCACCCAAATCGATTAGGAAATCGATTGGCTCGAGACCAGGGCTCAGGAACCAATCATCGATTTAACATCGATTGAATTCAGTCCAGGATCTGTTTTCATTAAAATCTTCACCCCAATCGATTGCCCAATCGATTGGCTCAGTGAAAATCCTCTTTTAGTTGTATGATTAATTGCTCATGAATCTATCCATGTCTTTGTTTTTATCATGTGTTAATTAGGAGATCGAGAACTTGCATTTTACCTTAATTTCATTGGCAATGTTAATGTATGAAACTTTTCGCACATTGAAAATCCTGTTAAGGTGCATGCTTGTTAAAAAGTTGTTTTGAGCATTCAAAACTTAATTTGCTTATGTGTTATCTGTTATTTTTGGTTGGTGACCCTTTACACTATTGTGGGAAATCTGGGCTTTGCCCTCAGATGAGAGTCAAGGACGCCTACTTGTTCGTACCCTAACGGACAGGGATGGAGAGGGAATGCTTGACTGGCGGTTGTGTTAGGAGGTATCACGGGGCGCGTGGAGATTACTCATGGTGTATAGTTTTTTGGTAGGATGAATCAGATTAGGATGAATGTATAGGGAACTAGGGTCCTTCTTTTTTGGTTTGGAGTATTTTTAGTTTTGGAAAACTGTAACTTATACAAATTTATAAGTTTGATATCATCTCTTGAATGGGTTCCATGTCCATTATGGATGTTTATGTAGAAATGTTTTGGATTTGTAATGGAGAAACTTTTCCCTGGCGTAAATTATAATGGAATCAATTATTATCCACAGCATTCTGATTTATTTCCTTGTTCGTTTAGAATTATTTTAAAAAAAAAAATATACCCTTCGCTTTGAAAAACGGGTGTACATGTGGTATCAGAGCATAGGTTGTTTTCTTTGGGAGCTGTGGACTTGGTTATAGATTGTAGGTCCCTATAAGTTAGGAGTTCGTATGAATCATGTGTCGTTTAGGTGATTGAGTTGTCAAGTCAATTAATTGTGTGTTGTTATCGGACCGTTATTTAAGATTATTTGAAGATATAGGTTAAAAACTTCTACCTTGAATAGATGGTCTTATAGGAAACATGCCGCCAGAAGGAAGTGAGCTCCGAGAGCCCAACGCTAGGAATGACCAATGGCGGAGCTATAACAACATGGCTGCATTCTGTACTGCACAGCCGCTGCCAAGACTCAACGGATCTTGAAGAAGAGGGAGAAGGAAATCCGTCTGCAAGAGTCAAGGGGTGTTGGAAAAAGACTTCGTCGTTAAAATCCTCCTAGAGTTCAAGGGGGATGAGGGTTCAGAAGGCGGATCAAGATTGGATCCAAGAAGTGGAGAAAATCTTGATATGATAACTGCCAGGCTTGGAGTGAAGTCAGCATGCCCACGTTATATGTTGCCTAGGGATGCGTGAATACTGGTGGGGGATGCAAGGTTGTTGAATGGAGACCCTATCGAGGAGTGGAACTGGGAAGTGGTTTAAAAGGAAGTTTTTAAGAACAAATAGCTTCCGATGAGTACCAGT